>VOPJ01013584.1:0-31684 GCA_014673585.1 Semibalanus balanoides
TCAATATTGAGGCCACCGGAGGCATCCAACATAAATTTGTCACGTTTAGGACTTTGCTCCAGAACCCACCCTTCCCCTCCCCCGACGCACATATCTCGGGAATTATAATAGCTAGAAACAAACGGATACCAATATGCAAAAGCTCATGAAAAATGCAACTACCATCAGTGGTCTCAAATTTCAGCTACGGGTCAAATAACTTAGTCTCCAGAGGTCACCAAAGGATATGATGCAATTTTCTATAGGTTTCGCTACCAAGGGGGGACAGTGGGACATGTCACTTCATTTTTTTACTTAAGCATTACATCTATGGACGTTGCGTTGTAAAAATCACCTTCAGAATGCCTCTGTCCCTCCCCAATTATCGGAACGTGGCGGACTCAGTGTCATTTTCTTCCAAAAAGTTGCTCGCGAATATATTTAAGCATAGAGCAATTATTTTAAAACCATCGTGTTTGTCTCTCAAGATGCTTTGAAACATATTGATGGTGACCTGATTCGGTCAACTTCAAAATTTGATTTGGAAAAATTTGATGGGATGACCTCAGCTGCCGCCTGCCCTTGCAGAGGTAAACGAGCAACAATTGCACCTGGCTCATCAACAATGAGTAACATAACATGATTCTGACATAATTGGCCTGAATTAATGTATATGATCTGAATAGGAAGCATTTGTATAATTTCCGATTGACATATCTAATGGGGAGGTCACAAAATTGATCTGACCTTAGGTCAACAATAACAATCCAAGATAAACAAATTATATGTATTATGACCTTATGAAATCCTGAAAGTTTCAAATATCTCGGACAAATACTGTGACTTCATCACGACCAGAAGAAACATTTTTTGAGGGTAAGGTCACTTCACTTGACATGATCTGGTGACCTGATCTGAGATGACCTGAGACAAAAATTTGCACACAATGTGGGCAATTGATGTCCATGCAGCAGTGCCAATTGCACTGCTGTTTTCCCGCAATTACCGAAAAACATCCCGGAGGGGTGACAAAATAACCACTCAGCAGAGCGAGGGCTAGCCCCGGCCAGAATTACGTTAACCTGCGGGTGGCAGATTCTGCCCCCCCGAAGATCTCGAGAACCGCTCGGCCGATTTCGATGGGACGAACACCATTCGATTCGTCGTGACAAAATATTTCTTTTTGTACCTCGAAACTATTTTTGTGTTCAAAAATGGGGGCCAGGGGGCAAAAAATACGAAAATTGTGGGTGTTTTTTGAAAGGTCATTGCGGCCATGTGATTTGACCGATTTTCGTGCACAAAACGTTTTTGAGCTTCCAATGTCATGGTCTTTAATATATGAAAGAGACAAGTACAAAAACGCAAAATCATAGGCGTACTCAGGGATGAAAATGGGGATTTTTTTAATAAAAAAATATGTGCTGTTCGTGAGTGTTTGGGACGATTGGAACGTCACATGCGGGCTTTGTTGCTGTAACTTGCTAAATGTAATATATTGAAAACAGGCGGATTCAGGTTAACAACGTGGGGGCACCATGTGCGGAAACGCCTTTTATCATCTTACTTATTTGAAGTTGGGCCCAAATTGACGGAGGATATCGCCTCCCATTTTATGTACCTGAGTGTGCCTCTGCCCAAAAACTATGTATAATCCTAGTATGTATCTATGATGTATATAGCAGTAACATAGTTTCTGAACATAGTTAACATAGTTTTATGTGGGGGCACCATGTGCAGAACGCCTTTTATCATCTTACTTATTTTAAGTTGGGCCTAAATTGACGGAGGATATCGCCTCCCAATTTATGTACCTGAGTGTACGCTCTGCCCAAAAAAATATGTGAATAGATCCCTAGGGTATGAACCTATGAATGTCAATAGCAGTACATAGTGGTGCGCTTTTAGTCCACCACTAAACTACGGGAGGAAGTATGTGCCAGCCACAACGGATACTGCGTAATGACCTCCCAGGATAACATGGGCCTAGAGCCCCTCTGCTGGGCCGGATTGTTTCGAAAATTTTGACACAACACGCGTCATTCATATTTAGGAAAAGTCCGAAAGTTTTAAGACGATAGACGTAACGGTTCAGAAGCAGCGGGCGAAAAACTACCGGGGGGGGGGGGAGAGAATCCTGCCCCCGCAGGGAATAGGGTTAATAGTAAAGTAAGGATATTGCGATGTGAAAGTAGCCTGCTCTAGTCTCTAGAAATACTTTGTTTAATGGAATTTTTTAGGGCCAACGAAGACAGGTCTTGATTTTTTTGTTTTCAATGAATGCAGAACACTAATAAGATGAATCGATAACACGCCTGCAACGTAAAATATGTTCCGATTTCCCCCCCCCCCGCCGAATATTAGGTATTACTAGACTCGACCTTTCGCGTCACGCAAGTAATCGGTGAACTGAACCGAACAAATTGTGCTTTGTGTGGAGGTTCACTCCAGAACTCACTGCTACTGTTGTTCTTCAGAACTGTGTTACTTCGGAACGCATAGCCTCATGGGACCACTGACCGCCAACGATAACGGTTAGAAGTCACGGAAGTACCGACGTGGGAACATATACAATTGTAATGACCGCTCCCAGGGGCATCACCCGCAAAGCATGTTTTGGAATGTTTTCCTGCGATAAGAACAGGCTTGCATGTCAGGCGCGGTTCCAGAGAGGGGGGGGGGGGCTAGGGCGCCCCTAGAGCCTCGGGTCGCCCCCAGGTCGCGCCCGTGGGGTGTAACTTTTTGGATTCGAACACGCTCCATCCCACCAGGGGTCTGAATTTATATCTTGGTGGGTGCTCTGGCCAACCCTAAATATTGCCTGGCAAAGGGCCCTCTCAGGTCTGGCAAGTGCCTCTCAGGCCTGGTAAGGGCCCTCTCACACCCGTACACCCTTTTTATAAATCCACACCTTATGCATCCACTGGCAGCCCGCCAGGTCAACGGAACATATTCCGTGTATCCACAGGGCCCGTCAATAACATTTTGCTGGACACTTCACACCGGGGTGGGCCCCCTCTCTGCGAAATCCTGGTCGCGCCTGCGGTGTAGAGTCGCAAAGTAAGCGGAGCGTGGATAACACATGACTTGCAATAGTGGAGCGCGAAAATGCAGGACTTAGTTGACAGAGATATAAATTCCGTTATTATGAAGTACATCATACCAGGAACAGCTGATAAGCACTGGCACTCGTTGGTCTTTTTTCATATAAACTAGCGACTAACAATAACAGCGATGAGCCGGAGCGCTTCAGGAGTATTGCGTGCCTCATGCCTGCCTGCGCTCCGGTACGCCGGACAGCAACCAATATTAGGCGTGCCTCAGCCTGCTGCCTCCGGTGACGCCGGACAGCACCATATTAGGCACGACCAGACTTGTAACGACTCACATTTTCTTTAGTCGACTCATGTCTGACTCAACAGCCGAAGAACTGACTCAACTTTTGACTCAAGAGCTGTTTCAAACAGATTGAATCGACTCGACTTTTGACTCAAGTCCCGCTTAAAAAAATAATTGAGTCGAATCAACTCATGACTCATCCAAAAATATCTGACTGATGAGTCGATTTATGACTCAACCCTGAGTCAGTTACAATTCTGGTTACGATAAATACATATCTGGACAACACAAAACAGCATTCCTGTATGAAGCACGGTGTATAAATGTACCGTTCATTACTCTTTGTAACGCAGACGATCAACAAAATGTTTGCCAGCGACCCGTGTCTACAGAACAGACATACGTCACATACCATTGATTGATTATTGGGGTTTTAGGGCGCGTCGACATCAAAGGTCACTTTGCGCCCAACGTCACATACCATTAAATTACAGACATACCTATAACCTATTATACTGTATAACATACGCAATAGGCATCGACAATTTGAATGCATTATTTCTGCAAGTGCGCATTTTCCAATTTTAAGTTTAGTTTCTTCCAAACACCACTATCATTAAACACAGCCTAAGGGCTGAGCTCGCTAAATATTACCGACTACATCGATCATTGCAGCCTGAATCGAAGAACCATCAATGAAAAGTTCCCGAACTATATGGGCTTCGGGTGTACCGCGCCGTTGAGACCTGGCAGCGTCTCGCGTTGGCAGCGCCACCTAGTGATAGCCCAGTGGCGCCACGTCATCGGAGATGATCGATTCTGACTAGGGACTTCATACAAATATTCATGGTTTGCTGACAACATAGACGTAGGAACATGTGGGACGTTGGCCACCTTTCGATTTTGTTTTGCTAAAATACTTTATTTTGCTCGACGATGCAGATTTGTACAGCAAAAGGTTTGACATGGCGAAGAGCGCAAATCAGCAGAAATATTGCATAGGGGGTCGGATTGCTCTGAAGACGGAATAAACGTTTCACTGACCCCACTTTTCGTGGCGTTCCTACATCCTCTGGCTGACGTCGACCACAGGATCATATAACGCATTGATGAGTCATCAAAGAACGACGGAAGCAAACGATACACACAATTCCAGGCTGCTACTATGACTTCGGCGCAAAACAATACATAAATACCTTGTGCCCATGATAATTTATCGTGTATTCATAACACATAATAAATCAAAATACTGTAGGATTTTCAATTACGATAAGGCAAATCGGTAAGGTGGGAGAGAGCATAAACACACTCATCTGAACCGATTCCATCCGCGGTTCCACGAAGGGAAGGGACTGATGGTGGAGTCTGGCATTTGTGAGGGCCAGATTCTGCCCCGCAATAATTATTTCGCCACTAATTACGATAATATTACATTGTAACGTAACGCCCAATGTATTAAGTCACACAACGGGCTGATATCACTCCGAGTTTGCACGAAACTTGCTATATTGGTTAATGTATGTCAATTATCAGATCAAGAACTGCATTAGTTTGTTTATTTACATTTATCAACAGTCAACACTTCAATCAATACCCAGAGCTTGAGAAACAACAGTATGATTATGGACATGAACACTTGATGCGATGGAAACGATTCGCGACTGAGCCACTCGCCACACATGAGACCACGTCCCCATCTCTCACTAGCAGCGCCTTCCTCTGTCCGTGCGTACCACCCCCACTCCACTACCACCTCTTCCGAGAGTACGGCTTGGGCTGCTGGGCGGCCTGCTTGGACGGCGCGTTCACCCAGCTGAGCGGTCCGCGCACCCTCGGCAGCCGCCGGACATCAGTCCGCTCTGTGTCCGCCGCCACAGAGAACCGCTGCTCGCCGCGCCCTGTCATGTGCTGCAGCTTCATCTCGATCGCGTGGATCTGAGACTGCGTGGCCGGCCTCTTGGGTCTGATGGCGGACGGCTCCAGGGCTACCGCCGGCGCGGCGGCGGGCTCCTCCTTCGTCGGCTTCTTCTTGACGTCGCCGGGCAGCGTCTGCTCGCTGGCCCAGCGGCAGACGAGGCGGGCGCCGCCGAGCGGAGCGCCCGTCAGCCGCCGGCGCGCCACCTCCGCCTCGCGCCAGGTGCTGTAGGAGAGGAACGCGTAGCCGCGCGGCCGGCCCGCCTGCGGCCCGGCGCCGTGCAGCATGAAGTCGAACTTGGTGATGGTGCCGGCCGGCTTGGCCAGGCGCAGGAGCTGGTACTCTGCGACGTGAGGCTGGATGTTTCCCACCCAGAGCCGCACGGCCTCCTCCCGCAGGGGTGGTGGCGCTGGAGCGGATGAGCTCGGAGGTTCCGCCGGCGCCAGCTCGGCAGCGGACACAATGAATGACGATGTGGGCAGTGCAGATGAGGTCTGAGATGTCACAGTGGTGGATGATGATGTAGAAATGGCAGATGATGTCATTACTGTAGATGGTGAGGTCCCAGTGGCTGACGATGACATTTCTGTAGTGGATGGTTTAGTGACAGCAGATGTCACAATGAATTAATAACGAATGAATGTGCTATCACACTTGCTGGTAATAAATATCTGACTCACTTAAACACTCACTCTGTAGAAGGCGATAGCATTTCAGCCAATGGACCCTCCGTTTCAAAAGCTGAAAAGGGAAAAGGAATCATTGTAACAATTGTCATTCAATAAAACAAGAACACAATATAAACATTTTTGCTCACAGACAAAATTCAGAAACAAGCAATACAATGATCTTATTCATCCCACATTTGAAGTTACTTTAGTCAAGCTAAGGTAAACAAATGTAAAAATTTAAAATTGATAAATATAAATAAAAATACATGTTTCTGGACCAGTTTTGTCACAGGAATTACAGTGCTGTCATTTATTTGTCTATCTTGTCAATCAAAGCAAAAAACACAATTTCAAAATATGACATGAGTTACCAACACAGTAAATGTGACCACTCAGTCAAAAATGATATCGTTTTTAAATTTGGTATGGTAGGTGTTTGCATATAGTTCTCTGACATATCTCCCATCTTTTTCAATATCCTTTTTATTTTGTATTATTATTTTGTAGTCATTAAAGAGAAATGCAATTTTGAGGGTGAAAAACCAAAACTTCTCAAATCTGAGATAGCCATTTGTAGCCCTTCTTATTTGCAAGAGATAACCATTTTGTAGCCCTTCTTATTCACAATCTTTATCTGTTTTGTGGTTGCATTTTACTTATTATATTGCCTTTCTTCAGTCTGTTAAAGTTTAGCTAATTGGTGTGTAAAAATTGTGTGCAGTGACATCACCAAATTAACTACCTATATCTCAAAAACTTATTGACAAAATTGCTTCATTTTCGCACAGGAGACGCAAAATTGATGAAGAATAGGGTAGGTACCTGAAGTTTCACATTGATAGTGCTAATTGTTTTATGAGTTATGATGAAAAAACGTCAGGGAGCTATTAACCCCCAAATCAAAGCCGGGTAAAGCTTTTGCTGTATCTAAAATTAATGCTTAGTGTATTGAAAACAAATAAAGCAAATTTATTAAATTTTGTTAACTTATTGGAATAAGGCAGTGGCATCACCAAATTCCCACAATTTTCTAAGGGGTGGTGTAGCCAGGGGTTTGGGGCCAGCCCTTAGAGTTAATGTTTAAATTCTGTGACTCTAGGGTGAGGACTCCAGCTAGAGCAATCTTTCCCCCAGGCCCCCAGTGCTGACACTCCTAGAATAGGGCAAAAGTCCAACCTTTGAAGACGTCCTAACTTTTGACTTTTCATGCTATCAGAATGCTGAATGCAGATGATACAGATGCACAGTGCTTAAGTGCATCAGTATCGTTTACATTCTGATAGCATGAAAGTCCAAGATCAGGAAATTCCCAGGGTCGTGACAGTTCAAAATAGTATTTTTCAAACTTGTAGAATGAAAGAAAAACAAAGCTTTTTAGTTTTAGTTTGAAGATTGGAGGCGCTTTGGAGGCTTTAACGTTTGTTTTTACAATTTGTACCGCAAGGTAATGGAATCAAGCATTACCGGACGCTAGTATGTGACCCAAATGACCAAACACTTTCCCGGACATTTTGATTATCTATCCACCAGTAACAGAACTGAGACAGCATGCATGCAGTAAGTAGGTACCTAGGTTAATGTCGTCACAACTAGATCTTACCTCTTCATCCTGATCCCTATATTAATTATGCGGAACTCGAAGAAATTTTCCCTTGACTATCCAGCCCAAAGCCTTATAACCATCAAGAATATCTTGCGCACGTAATAAATGAATCTCCCCGATATCAGATTCGATTATTTTTGAGCTTTTGTATTTGGCTAGCAGTTAGCACAAAGAGATGAATTTTGGCAGTTGTTAGCCGCCAGGAACCGCTAGTGAGCCAGTCAGTTTTGTCATTGCAAGCATATAATTACAATTATTTATTTTACTTATTATTTTTAAAATATTATTTTTTTCATTTACAAATAAATATGTGAATACAAATGTGATTGTCACGTCAAACACTCTGGTTCACTAGCGTCTTCTGGCGGGTAATTGTTGCAAAAAATCTAGCTCTTAGCGCAAGCCGAGTTTTTGCTTATTTGCCTTCCTTTGTTGACATGAAAGACTGGTTACAAAAATGACGCAAAAGTTACGACATGAAGCGCATATGTGTTTAGTGTATCGTGTAAATTGTGAGGAAGTCATGACGCACTAGCAATTCTACATTTTGATTGGTACAAAGGATTTCTGTGCTTTTTAATCAGCAGATTTCACAGAAGCAAAACAAATATCGGTAGTCTTCTGTAGTCTTCTGTGTGCTCGCTCTACGCGACACGCCCCAAGTGAAACGTCTGCATGGTGTTGTGTGAATATAAGTTTTTGGGTGTTATTACTTATTGATCAATGCTTTTCTGCGAGAAGGAAGTTTTGCAGCTGATTTCCTGTTTAATGTATTATATTTATTGATGTTTTATATTTGATAAGGTTTCGTTTGTTATACATGAACTGACGAAGTCTGAGGTGAGTTGTGGGTTTAATATCTATGATCAATATTTTGACTCATCAATTATCGTTGTTGTTGTTGATCGGTATAGCTAGTCTTCAATCTATAAACTTTTGGGTGTAACCGTTATCGGTTCTCTGTAGGTCATAACCCTGTAATGGTCTATCTTATGTCCCTGTCTGAATGTCTTGTCTGCAATGTTGTGCATTGTCTTGTGTCTGCATGTTGTGCAAGTCTGTCTGCATTGTCATCGCTATCGTCCTGTCTGGATGTTGTGCATGTTGTGCATGTCCCATATGCATGTTGTGCATGTTCCACATGCATGCCATGCATGTCCTGTCTGCATGTTGTGCATGTCCTCTGACCCTCTGCTTGTCTGCAGGCCAGACTGCAAAGTGTGGCACATGAGTACACAAGGCACACCAGCCCATTGCAAAAATCCACACCAACCCGCACCAAGCAGGCCTAAAATCTGCACTAGTCCGCACTCTGCACCAGGCTAGCCAAAGATTCACACCAACGCATCAAAACCTGTACAATGGCCTTCTTCTTGGGTCAGAAGCTGAGCGGACAGTTATTACACACTATTTTCCATTGTGAAAAACACCTTTTTGTTATTTTTTTAGTTAACTTGTGTCATGCCAGTACTCAGCAAGCAACACCTTCAATTTTAATTATACCTTCATTATGCAAATTTTTAATTATATTCCCTGGACAACTGCATTCTGACTGTTGAAAGGCCCAGGAGCCCTTCAGATTGTCTAGGGCCCCTCTGACCTTTTCAACGCCCTTCCGACCTGTTCCGACTTGGGTGGAGAGGGGCAGTCACTAGTCAGAGGGTCACTGACCAGAGCATGCAGTCACTGGCAGGAGGGGTGCTGCCACTAGCTAGAAGGGTGCTGTCACAGTTCCGGTGGTGCAGGCACTAGTTCAAAGGGCGCCATCACTCGGCTGTTGAGGGGGCGCGGTCACTGACTGGAGGGGGCGCCGCACTAGCCGGAAGTGCGCATTCACTGGTCGGAGGGCGCCATCACTGACAGAAGGGGGCCGCTTCACTGCTGGAGGGCATTCGCCACTGGTCGGAGGGGTGCCGTCACAGCCGGAAGGGCGCCGTCACTGCCGGGTTGCGCCTCCCTGAAAGGAGGGGTGCCAGTTTGTATGGCGCCTCGATCCAAAGAAACAGGTCCTACCCTGAATGACTATACTTTTTATTAAAATGTAGTTCCGGAATGTTTTGATGAGGGATGGTTCCCGAGATCAGGACCCACGCTAAGCTAAGCTTGTTGGCGCGGCCCTGACCTCCACCATCCGATCACGCAAATTCCAGTCACCGCAGGAATTTAGAGACGACAGTGTTAACTCCCCTAAGAATGAGGACGTCCGCACCGGCTCGCTGGCCTTCATCTACCTTGGACCGCCCCGCTGCCACCAGCCGCAGGTCATACCCGCCAGGAGCAAACAGCGAAGCGCCGGAAGGCGGCTGGAAACCCATTCGTGCCAGGTGGTCAGATCTGTAAGTCCAGGCTCTCCCGACTGAAGCTACACGGGTTGGAGTAAATTACCTGTACGTCATGGGGCCTGTCCTGTTTCGGTGCAATTGCACAAAAAACGTCTGGTGCCGCATTCGCGCCCGTCAAAAACGGTACGGTGCTGATGTATCTTGCTCCATATATTTGACCTAAGCTGGTTGCGCCCTGCTGGTTCACGGGATTCAAACCCCGCTGGTGCGTGTGGCTCCGAAACAGAAGGATCCCGGACACAAGCACAACCCGCTGGTCTGGCTCCGGAAACAGAAGGATCCCTGACACAAGTTAGCGAGGTGGCTTATGGAACTCGATTCCTACATCTACGAGGTAGTATACAGGAAGGGCGCAGAGAACGCTGCAGCGGACTGCCTCAGTAGGATAAGTCAACCAGTGGACGCTCAGCTGAACGATGAAGATAAACACTTTGAGACATGTGTAAAAACTGTCGAATAATGACTTACTGAACAGGGTGGCCGCCGCTCAGAGAGATGATCCATTGACAGTGTTTGCTGCTTCGCAATTGATTGCAAACGACCGAGTCACCCGTGGACGCATCGCTACTGGCACTACCGTGGAATGACAGTGAGAGAGGGTGGCTTGATGAAAGCAGACCTACTGGTTGGTCGTACCAGGGACCATCCAGCGGGAGGTGTTTGAAACTCTGCTGTGAGTCTGCACCGTGCGGGGCATCTAGGCGTGGAAAAAAAAACCACAGTGTGAAGAAGCAGTTCTTCTCACTTGGACTGTCAGCTTGTGTGCGTTCTGTCTGTGCCCAGTGTGTGGTGTGCAGCGCTAACAAGCGATCGTACCAACTTAAAGTCGACATGCAGCCGTACGAGATCAGGGATCTGGCCCCGCGAAAGACTGTCGCCATGGACGTAGGTACCCTTCCATGGAGTGCTTCCGGTTATCGATACTTCTTAGTAGTGGTAGATCTGTTCTCAAGATACGCGGAGTTTATACCCATGAAGAATCAAACGGCAGACTCCAGTGTTACAGGTCTTCATAACGGTGGGTCTACAGTCATGGCCTGCCAGAGATACTCATCACCGATCAGGCCAGAAACATGGATGGCGAGGCAGTGCGAAGTTTCTGTTATAACTTCAACATAAAAAACGACGTTCCAGTCCTTACCATCCGGAGGGCAACGGGCTGACCGAAATATGTGTCCAAACTGCGAAGCAACTGCTTCGCTGCCTTCTCGCTGAAAGGAAAATGCAGTGAACTGAATGGCCCGAAGTGATAAAAGAGGTGACGTTCGTGTTCAGCTCTGTGAAAAAACTCAATCACCAAGTTGTCTCCGCATGAAGTCATATAGGGCGTTGCTCTTCGGCCACCACAAAGTGTGATGCTTTCTGATCCCATTGCGTATGCGAGTCCCGATGATCATGTAGATGAGGCTCAAGCCGCCTGTCAAGAGACATATCGTCGCATGTGGGGGAACAGTACTCAATCAAAGATTAGGAGCAAGCAGTACTATGACCGAGCTAAAGTGACACCAGCTGACCGTGAATTACGGGTGGGCGACAGAGTTATGCTTCGCATTGAGAGCGGTCTGGTTCCTCTTTTCAGGGGACCCTTTGTAGTGACCAGAGCCGTTGGCAGCAATGTGTTTATACGAGTAAAGAACCCTGGAAAATGTGTGCACATGAATCGTGTCAAAACGGTGCCCAACGAACCTGCTGCTCACGATGCCGCGGCTGCGACGAGCCCCTACTCTCTACACACGGATGGGGCTGAAGGCCAACCAGAAGTATCCGGAACACAAGATGATGATGTCGATGTTCCTGTTGAACAAGCTGAAACCATCGCTTCTCAAGATGAACAGGAATGCCACTCCGCTAGGAGTATATGACACAAGTTTGCAACCCAGCGTCGAACCCACCCCTCATCCTGAACCGCAGATCCCAGATTCCGTAGACGATCCACTAAGCTTTTCCATTCCCTCTGTGTCTCGGTCAGGGGAGAACGATCCGACGTAACCCTACAGGTATGGCCCGTGATGTTCGCCGCAGTGGCGGTACCGTTCCGATCAACAGTTGTGACATATTTTCTTTGCGTGTGCATTGGAAGCAACTTACCCTTGTTAGTTTTTTGCCGGGAAGGTGATGTTTCGGTTGTCTGTAGCCTGTAGGTCATAACCAGGTATTTTATTTGTTTATGTGTATTATCACCAACGGGTTCGGCACCCACTGACAGGTGAAGTCGAAAATTAAAAACATAAAAAACAAAGCTGAAACCACAATGGTCTATCTGCACGCCCTGCATGTCTTGTCTGCATGTCCTGCATGTCTTGTCTGCATATTCTGCATGTATTGTCTGCATATTCTGCATGTCGCGCATGTCCCGTCTGCATGTCGCGCATGTCCCGTCTGCATGTCGCTCATGTCCCGTCTGCATGTCGCGCATGTCCCGTCTGCATATCGCGCATGTCCCGTCTACATGTCGCGCATGTCCCGTCTACATGTCCTGCATGTCATGCATGTCTCGTCTGCATTTTGTGCATGTCCCGTCTGCATGTCACGTATGTCCCAACTGCCAAAGGCGTCGCCACCTTCCGAAAGCTGGGGGTGGAGGCATTTTGATGTCGATTTTTTTTCCATGCAATGCCCAAAGGCGTAATGTTAAAATTACTCAAATGTTTGTGGGGGGTCGCGTGCCTCTTGGGTGGACGCGTCCCCCCGTCCCCCCGCTTTCGACCCCCATGTCGACTGCATGTCCTCTGACCGCCTGCTTATCTGCAGGTACAGCTGCCGACAGGAAGATCACTGTCCCCTGGCTGGCGATACCTGGCTTCAACACTGTGAGTGATCCAGTTACACTGGACTGTGGACTGTGGACTGTTAGACTATCAGTACAGAAGGCTTCAAGCGGCACAGTCTAACAGTCCAGCGTAACTGGATCACTCACAGTGTTGAAGCCCGGTATCGCCAGCCAGGGGACAGCGATCTTCCTGTCGGCAGCTGTACGTGTGGCTTGATTACTTGTTATCAACAAAATACTGGATCTACCTGTCATGGCTTGGCAGGGGAAGGCGGGAGATTACTACTATCATAGCATGGATTCATATTCAAGGGAGTTTAGCTTTGGCCTCAGTCGACATGAACACAAAAACTTGTATTCAAGTTGTTGGACTTATGGACATTGCTTTTTGCAACCAGGGTGATCTTGTAAAAAGAGGTTTGTCTTATTTGCCTGGAAAGTTGGCCATGATATATTGATAGTTGGGATGTGGCTTTATATGCTAATATTGGGTAAATTACCACAACGTTTGACTTCCCAGGATGCCAAATTTGCCTCCTATTGGTGGTACTTCGTAAATTCTACCTAAAAGCACCAATATGCCTCCATTGGCATGCGAACTCCAATAGCTTGGTATGGCTGACTTCTCATTATGGTATTCATTGATATTTTACCTTTGCTAGACATACAACATAATGGCTGAAAGTTAATAACATGGTTGGCAACGTCTCCCTTTTTAGCTGTGGGATCCTACAGTCTTAACAAATGCAAGATCCTAAGTTTCTTAATACCTATACAATACATCTACCAGGAAATACATTGAATGCAGTGGCCCATTTCTGCTGTAGATATTGTCTAAATGTGCAACAATTTTGTATTTGTCATGGCTGAAAGATGTACTGTGCCTCCATTAAAGGTCAATTGTGTGTATCATGGTTCATCATCATGGCACAATGCTAACCAATATTGACGCCTGGTGTAAACCTAGCCCCTCATTACAGGATTTTCCTTGTTTCGTAGTGATGTTGTTCTAGTAAGCTCTCACACTAAAGTGATTTTTAGTATAAGTCACAGGTTTAACAATACGTTTGTCATCATCAAGTTGTTTCTTGTATGTCTATATGTGATTGTTGTCAGACTCTTACCCTTTGAAGGATATTCCATTACATGCTTCCATTTCTCCTGAATTAATACAACTGGATTGCTCTTGGGATTGGTGCTTTGCCAATCTTGTATCATAAGAGTGCATTTAGATGACAAATCATGTGTTCTTATCCAATTAATGTGTTTTGGTTGCAAATTAATTAATCGTTTATTTTGGATGTAAATAATTTACAATCCAATTGTAACTTTTTACTTGTAAGCTTCTAATATAACATCTATGTTTTCATCTGTTTACAGGTTAAATGACTAGATCAGCAGATATGGAGGAATCAGGAGACAAGTAAGTTCTCAATCAGCTTTTTAAAATGTTGTGTCATTGATTATCTCTACCTTGGTCCTTGACAGAACCACCCCTTGTTAAGTGATTAGGTGAAGCTGTGGTAATTGATATAATCGAATGGGGTTAAGGGATTTATTCTCTGTTCTTAATGTCCTCTTGTTATTAATTATTTATCTCAAGACCATTGCTTCTTACAGGGTCTTTGTTTTGCGATTAGGCGCTGGAGGGTCTGCTGTTTCTCGTTATCGCGACTGGAGGTGTGCTCCACAACTTCTGCTTTCTAACTAAGCCGCTAGATGTCTCTGTAGTCCGCTGTTGTCCGATCGCGGCCTGAGTCTGCGGCCGCTACCTGTGGTCCTCGCGCGGCGCCGTCACGCCGCTGCCTGCGCAATCCACCTGGCCGGAAACCACCCAGTCACCGCCGGCCGGCTCTGGCTTTGCGACTGGCGTGCGGCGCGCCAAAGCCGTAGCCGTGCTGGTGTCGGTCGTCGCGCCGCGCCGCCTCCGCAGACGAGGCGTACGTGGCGGCGGCGGCGGACGGTGGTGGGTGCGATCGATATTGCCAGTGGAGTGGGCCGGCTGGCGGCGCGCTCAGCAGCCCGGCCAGCTGACTACCGGCCGGCCATCGCCGTGGTGCCGCATCTCCCCGCTTTGTGCGCGCTCTCGGCCCGACCAGCGCCGCCAGTGCGGGGCTGTGATTGCGACGCAGCCCCGTCCCCCCGGTACAGCCGCCTGGATCGCGTTTACAGCGTGTTCGCACCGGCCAGGCAACTGGCTTGATCTGCTTTGAAGGTAAGCGGATTTCCCTGGTCGTGGCGTCATGGGAAACGAATCTGCAATGGTTCCTCGTCGTTCGATGTATCGACTATACCCATTTGCATCCTTGTAGCGACCTTTCACTGGTGGATCCATCATCAAAGCAGCTGGTGGGTCCCTGGCGCAGTTCAATGCAGACCACTTGGCTCGATCGTCACCGTCCGTCTGTAATAGCCGTTCTGTGACCGTTATCTGCCGATCCCCCCTCTCTCCCCCTCCCCCGGCCAGAGGGCGTCAGGGGTACAGCAGGCGGGGTCACGTGCCCTGGGTCGCCGCCGTCGGTCAGACGGAGTCCAGACAGGCCGGTCTGGTATGGTATCGACCCCGGCGGCGGGGCGCCTCGGAGGTGGTCGGTGGCAGTCACTGCGGCGCCGCCCCCGCCCCCCGCCGGCACCGAGGCCAGGTGTGTCGCCTGCCGCGGGGAGTGGCTGTGTCGCTCCGCCGTCTCCGCGCCTGCTGCGGCTGTGTGGTGTGGAGACTCTCGGCGAGAGGCTGCCGTGTGAGGTGGTGCTGCGGGAGTGGTGGTGCTGCGGGAGTGGTGGTGGTGCAGCGCGGTGGTAGTGGGCAGTGGCGCCTGGCAGGTGCAGGGCCCGTGTAGGGGCGGTGCTGGTGTGATACCTGTCGACTTTTTGCCCTGTGCGGGCGGTGTCCTTGTGGCGGTGCTCCAGCCGGCGGAGGCAGAGGCGGAACTCGGTGAGTGCCCCACATTGGTCAGTCACTGGTCATGATAATTCCCAGATCCATTCTCTCATTCCCAGATCCAGTCCCATGGGCATTCTCTCATTCCCAGAGACATTCCCAGTGTCGGAAAGCCTCTGGTCGACGTCTGATCCCCGAAGCTGCCTGGCTGGTGGACCACCAGCTGGTGCCTGACGCTCCCGCGCTGTCGCCTGACGCTCCCGCGCTGTCGCCTGCCTCTCAGGCTGCCACTGGTGCTGCCGGACCGTCGTGCCGGCGGGCCGCGCGGCCGGAAACCACCGATAACGGGACAGCCGGAGGCAGCTGTGCCCGACTGAGCGCGCCGCAGCGCCACCGGGCGGTACTACGGCTCAGTGAGAACGCCTCGTCCACGCTTCCTCAGCCGGTGGACGACGCTGAAACCGATAATAGGGAGAAACGCGCCTGTGATGGATGGTGACGCTCAATGTGTCGTGTTTCTCCGCCCTGTCCTCTCCCCTCCTCCGCCCTCCTCCGCCCTCCTCCCCACTCAGTCTTCATTATGGAGTCGCGCTTTCATCCGTCTTGGTTGATGCGCCTATGTATCTTGTAGCTCGCAGCTGCGCCGCCGCCCACCGCAGCCATCTGGTCCGTGTTTGGGGCGCAGTCAGCTGTTTCCGCGTCAGCTGACTAGCGCCACACCCTGATGCACGGGAAAACGCGGCGGACTGGCCGAGTCACGAGCTCTCAAGGTCACTGGAGGTCGCGGCACAGGCAGAGCCGACAGAGGATAATAGCACGCGGTGATCGATCCGTTATGTGTTCAGCATCGCGTCACTTCCCCCTTTTTATCGTCTCTGCCTCCAGGCTGTGTCCACCACGCTCTCTGGTGGTGCGACTGTGGCCTCTCCCTTCCCCAGTGCACAGCGCTGCGGTCGGCTCGGCCCTCGTTACTCTGTCATTTCTGCTGTATCGGCGGTGTGTGACGTGTCTGCAGACCGGCACCGTGCACCTGTCCTGTCCCGTTCCGCTGCCGCTGCCGCTGCTGCTGCTGCTGCTGCCCTCCGACACGCGTCCCCCCTGTCGGTATCCCCCCGCCATGTCGGCTGTCAGCGGAGCCCTCGCGTGGCGGCAGCAGCATACCGCTGCAGTGAAAGTGGCCTGCTGCACCGGCGCGGCTGTATGTGTTTGCGCTGCGTTTTGCGCTCATTAGCGTTCTTTGCGTTACGGTGAAACCTGCTTTCAGCATAACGCAAAAAGAACGCTGCTCGATGTCACCCCGCTACGCGCTATGCGCAGTGATTCGGAGCTGTTGCCAAGTCCCAAATCATCATCATCGTCATGATGGTGATCATCATCATGACGTCGGTTCCTCTGACGCCCGCTGCGTCCTCCGCGTCTGTTGCCGCCCTCCTCTCCTCCTCCGTCACCGTCATCATCATGACGTCGGTTCCTCTGACGCCCGCTGCGTCCTCCGCGTCTGTTGCCGCCCTCCTCTCCTCCTCCGTCACTGTCACTGACTGACAGTCTGGCCGGCACCAGTCCTTATTAGACATGACAGCCGTGCCGGACCGCGGCCATCCGTCAGTCGTGCGGTGTCGTGGCGGTGCGTCTGTTATTCCGCCCGAGGCCAGGCTGCTGCGGCGGCGGCGTCTTTGTGTGGAGGGCGCAGCGTGCCTGGCGGCGGGCGGTGGTGGCGGCGGGCGGTGGCGGTAATACTCGGCCTTCCCTTCCGCCTCCGCTTACAGCGAGCGAGATTGGACGGTTTTTGTCGTCTGGCTGTGCGTTGCGTGCGGACTACGATGGGAGGTATTAGGCCGCTGGCAACGTGAGAGCTGCTCTCACGCGCTGGTCGGAGCGAACATGCCGCTCCGTGTCGCGGTGAGGTTGCTAGAGGACCGGGCCAGCTGCACATCCTGGTTATCTTGCTCCATCGCCGCTCCGTCCGCTGTGGCTCGTGGCCGGCCGATGAGCCGGTCTTTAACAGTGTAATCGGGCGCCGTTTACACAGGCTTATCGGCCGTCCTTGCCAACTATCTGGTGCTCCACGGGTGCTAGGTGACGGCTGCAGGGCCGATACTGCGGCACATCTGCCGACACGGTGGATCCGGTCCGCTGCGTGAAGCAAAACAGGGATTTCTCCTCGGTTGTTCCGCCCATGGTGATTGAGTACGTACCGCCTGGGCCTCGACTGGTGTTCGCGCTCCGTCGGTTCTGCGCAGGCGCGGATAGCCGACAAACTTCCTGCTGTAGTGACGTCACAGTATCGACGTCACACGGTTGTCCGGTGAGCTGGCTGGATTTCGGCACGCAAGACGTGCTTGCCAAGCCAGTGTAATGCGATTTCTATTGACATTGGGGATTACGATTGGGATGAGCTGACGTGGCGATCGAAGGATTGGAGTGGTGGTTCTGATCCACTGCTGATGCAATCGCTAGCGATGACGGTTCAGTTGTAGCTGGTAGCGAGTGGGAACTCGGCATAAATGCCGACCGATCTCACCCGCAATGTGAAGCTATCGCGTCTCATGTGAAAACTGACGGTATTCATGCATTGGAAATCGAACCTTGGGCTATGAATAGCGATGTCCATGGCCATTGGTCAAAGCATTCACTGAAAGGAAAGTTAACGAATGTCAGCTATGAAGTTGAAGCATGTTTGAGGTTCTGGAAAGTCGTGCAAATGAACTCACGCTACTCACCGCGGTACTCGCTGCGGTTATTACAATGTTCAAGTCCGACGGGCTTTTGACGTCAGCCCTCGGTCCGACTCATGATTGCTGGAAGCTGGCCAAAATAATTGGCTTTGGAGCTAGCTGGCACAGTGTTGATCCACTACCACTCCTGTTCTCATACGCATATGCACAGATATGACGTAACTGCAGAACTCCTGGAATGTCTCTGAAGTCTTCAGAAGTCAAGACATCCCTGGAGATATCTGGCAGACAGCATGTCAGCGTGCACATCGTCATCCTGACGTCATCGTCATCCCCGCAGCCTGGCCGGAATCAAAGGGCGCACCCCAACTGCTGTTGATGAAGTTGGTATCGATGAGATCCATGGGATTTCACCTCAACAGGTACCCTTTTAAACTGCATCACACTAGTTAGCCGCATAGTGCGTTTGTTTGTGTTACATCCTATTCAGGATTTTTTTTTCTCTCACGGAATGCACAAAAGTATGTTCTCCGGGAGATTTTCTGATAGGATATGTGTGACGAATCTGGTTGCGCACTCAACTTTTAAACCACTTCAGGAAGTCCGGACATCAAACATCCCTCCCTGGTTAATTATTCAGTTCCTTTCTCTAAACCGCTCTTTCAGCCAAATATTGTCAGAGAATTCTTGGAAACATTATTCCTCAAAACATTTACACTGTGGATTATGTATCATGCCCGAACAGGCACGAAGTGTTCATATAATTATGCTCAGCTCCCAGGCATAAACCCTGGTATTGATCGTGCTTTGGTGCTGGCCCTTTGGACTGAAGGTCCCAACCAACATTTGCATTCTTTATTCTGTATTTTATCACTTGACTTCGTCTATAGTGGGCATAGTGCTGTTGGCAATATGAATGAAATAAATAAAATAAAATAATAAATAAAATTCCGTTGTCTTAAATGTCTCGACTGCATCATATCAAAGATCACACCCAGGCGCTGGTGAACTGGCACAGAGGGCATTTCAGAGAGTATTCCATCAGCGTCAATTGGCAGGTGAACGGCAAAGGATAGTGGTCATTGACAGGGTCCGTGCGATGGTGCTGTACCGGATCAGGAATTGGTAGGTACTGGCCGTGTGAGTCCTGGCTTCGCTTCACGGGGACCTTACTTTACACACAGGTGCGTCTTTGTTTGATAATTAGGCCCCTGATAATTATAAATAAAACCGTTTATTTCATTTCTGTCATGCGATAGTATTCAGATCAGAGGTAGCTCCTTCAGCACTAGATGCGAGTCTCGCATAGTATCCCGTCAGTCCAGATTGCCACCAGGGTAGTTCGCTGATCGTCTGCCGTTCTGCGTGGTCCCATAACTGGCTGTATTTTCAGGGAGCTGCCGCTGCCGATTATCACCCGTCGTTATGACACTTATCGATGTAGAGAATCTTAACGAGCTCGCATAAAGCTTTCACGTCGTCCCTGGCCAGTGGATCCCTGCCAGGATAGGACAGAGAAGGTAATTCGTTTGATGATCACCGGCGCTCGCGAGTCGGCGAGCTGTTTTCAGGTCGTCGGGCTGGAATTTGCAGCTCCGCGGAAGCTTTTGGCTTGTTTTGCCTCGCTTCTGCGGCACGGCGTGTCATTTGGTGGGAACGGTCGCGCTGCGTTATTACCAGGCGACTGAGTGGTGATACCGCTGCCAGATGACGACAACAGCCCTACCAGGCGACTGAGTGGTGATACCGCTGCCAGATGACGACAACAGCCTTACCAGGCGACTGAGTGACGACAAAGCCTTACAGGCGACTGAGTGGTGATACCGCTGCCAGATGACGACAACAGCCTTACCAGGCGACTGAGTGGTGATACCGCTGCCAGATGGCGACAACAGCTTAACCAAGGCGACTGAGTGGTAATCACCCGCTGCCAAGATGGCGCAACAGCCTTACCAGGCGACTGAGTGGTGATTACCGCTGCAGATGCGACAACAAGCGCTTACAGGCGGACTGAGTTGGTGATACCGCTGCCAGATGACGACAACAGCCTTACCAGAGGGGGGCGACTGAAGTGGTTGATACGCTGCCAGATGGCGACAACAGCCTTACCAAGGCGACTGAGTTGGTGATACCGTGCCAGATGACGAACAACAACCCTTACCAGGCGACTGAGTGGTGATCCCGCTGCCAGATGACGACAACAGCCTTACCAGGCGACTGAGTGGTGATACGCTGCCCAGAATGACGACAACAGCCTTACCAGGCGACTGAGTGGTGATACCGTGCAGATGACGACAACAGCCTTACCAGGCGATGAGTGGTGATACGCTGCGAGATGACGACACAGCCTACCAGGCGACTGAGTGGTGATACCGCTGCCAGATGACGACAACGCCTTACAAGGCGACTGAGTGTGATACCGCTTGCAGATGCGACAACAGCCTTACCGGCGACTGAGTGGTGATACCGCTGCCAGAATGACGACAACAGCCTTACCAGGCGACTGAGTGGTGATACCGCTGCCAGATGACGACAACAGCCGAGTCGAAATGCGCTGTTGTTACGCTTGCCGCCTCCGCCGTCCGATTTGCTCGGGTCGTATAGTAGCGAACCGGAGCGTGAGCTGAAAGCGCGTGTGGCTGCCAGCAGCAGTTGTTATTGTGTGTATGTATGCGTGGGCGTTCAGCGCAGCGGTGCCTGCCGCGCCTGCCGTCTCAGTCGGGATTCAGTGCAGAGTGGGCGCTTCACGCGCTCTTGGCTGGTGCTCCGAGCCGTGGCGGCCCGCCGCTGGACGTCAGTGGTGAGCTCTGCCGCCGCCGGCGCTGTCAGTCGCCCAGAGTCGTCCAGACGTCCGGTGCCGCCGCGGCGTGTGTCTGTGTTGGTGACTCTTCGTTGTCGGAGGGTGTCAGCTGCCTGACCAGGCGTACCAGCTGAGTCGGGAGTTCGCGTGTATAGACGGGATCGCTGACGACTGCTGCCAAGCCCATCAATCGTCTCACGCCGTCATCTCGGGACCGGCACGACGCGAGCAGTATCGCTGCGGGCCGCGGTGGTGTCAGTTCAGCGCAGAGGCGGCTGACAGCGTCAGGCTGGGTCCGGCCCGGCCCTCCGCGCCGGCCGCCGCTCCTGCGTGCGCTGCGCCCCTGCCGCCGCCGCCAGCTGGCTGCGTCGACGGCGACGGGCGGGCGTCGGCGGCGACGCGGGCTCAGTGTGAAACGGCGCGCGGCTCCGGCGGCCGGTATGGCGACGGGCGAGCAGTGAGCGGTGGTCGCGCGGACGATGTGGTGCCCAGACAGCAGCCTGCCCGGACCATGCTCACAATGTCTGCCATCGAGCAGTACCGCATGTAAGCTGAGCAGCCGCTGAGGTGTCTTTGTGGGAGGTGGGGGAGAGGGTTAGAGGTGAGGGTGCTCGGATGTCAGGGTTTGCGGCGCGCTGCGCCCTTTGCGGTCGGTTAGTGTTCGTTGGTGGGTTTCGTCTGTCAAGGGCTGCTTCGTGTTTGTTTTAAGAAGTTTGCTGAGTTGAATTGCGTCACTTTGTGAGTTTTATGTCGAGGCGAATGTTTACATTTGGTGAGTTAGCTCTTCGTCCGGTGTATATTTGCAGTGTATTTATATCTGTCATTCGTCGGTCGGATCTCGGTCTTCGTCTTCCAGGTTCCCATCCCCGCCAAGCTGCCCGCCCCACTGGCTCTCCAGCCATGATGCTAAATCAAACTGGGACGTCGCTGTGTTCGAGGCTCTGGAACTTAATAGTGGGCCATTTTGAAATCAAAGTAATCATCGGTCCGGCCAAAAATAGAGAACCAACTCTGTCCGGTCTCCAACCATTGCGATCCGGGGCTGTCGTTGTCCTGTCCTGCGTGCATGCTCAGTGCTCACCTGCTGTCATGACGTTCTGCTGTCCCGCTGTCCCTCCATCCATCCTCCCATTCTGCCGTCTTGCTGTTCTGCTGCCCTGATAACCTGCCGTCTTGCTGTTCTGCCGCCCTGATAACCTGCTGCTGTCTTGCTGTTCTGCGGCGCTTCAAGTGCCCTAAATACTAAACATTTGTATAATTGCATCATCGTCCCGCTGACCCGCCGTCCCGCTGTACCTCCTCGGACCTCGTAGCGTCCTTGTGCTGTCCTGCCGTGCCGTTCTTGTCGTGCTGTCTTGTCGTGCCATCCTGTCGTGCTGTCCTGTACTGTCCTGTCGTGCCATCCTGTCCTGTCCTGTACTGTCCTGCCGTCCTGTCCTGTCCTGTCCTGTCCTGCCGTCCTGTCCTGTCCTGTCCTGTCCTGTCCTGCCTGGTCCTGTACTGTCCTGCCCTGGTGCCGTAACCTCCTGCCATCCTGTCCGTCCTGTCCTGCCGTCCGTACCTGTCCTGTCGCTGCGTCCTGTCCTGTCCTGTCCTGTCCTGCCCTGTCCTGTACTGTCCTGTACTGTCCTGCCCTGCCGTGCCGTACCGTCCTGCCATCCTGTCCTGTACTGTCCTGTCCTGTCGTGCCATCCTGTCGTGCTGTCCCGCCGTACATCGTCGTGCCGCCGTGGCTGCGAGGAGCGACAGGCCGGCGCCGGCCGGGCGGGGTCCGGCGGGCGTCGCTTCGTCGATCGATAGTAGCCCCGCCGCCGCCGCCCGTCGGTCCCGTCGGAGCCCGTCGGTGCGTCCGCGTCGCTCCGGCGGCCTGCTGTATGCCGTCCGCTGGCCGCATTGATCAGAGAGACCCCGGGCCGGGTCGGGCCGCCCGGCCGCCGCCGGCACACACCGCTGCGCATAATCGCATTGATTAGCGCCTGAGAATGTTCATTAGCGGCACAAAGGAGAGCAAAGGGCTGGTGGTGGGTGGTGGTTGAGTCGGTCTGGATAAGCAGCTTTCTGCGCTGGGCTCTGATGGGTTTTGGGGATTTTTGGGCGTTGGGTTTGATTCGGTTTGATTCTGAGTGGAACGGTTTTCTGTGTTCGACTCGTGAATGATGGACATCCAATGGTGATTGGTTGTGTTTGAATTTCATGAGCCGGAGTGTCGCAAAGACGCCGTGGTTTTGAAATGACCGCGGCTCAGAGCTTTGCGGTCCCCCGCTGAGAGCGATGGCTCCTACAGGGCGGTGGAGGTGGAGCGATGGCTCCCTGGAGGGCGGTGGAGGTGGACGGTGTCGGATCTAATAAAGGTCGGGGCGGGTACCCGTGGCGCTGCTCCCACGCCGCGCTGCGCCTCATCGCACCTCAGAGCACCACGGGACCGTGCGTTAGGATTGACTCGGCACTGCTACTGGGAAATGAGTGTCAGTCCCTGAGCCTTATCCATTATACGGATTCCTTGGGGACTGTCTCCACAATTTGTCTTGATTGGTCAGGTGTCGTTGGGTTAAAGCTCATCAACATGGTACAATGCATTTATTGGCCATGATATAACTTTAGCAGAGTGGGTCTTCATAGTTTTCGAATTCATTGCATCATGACCGAAAAGTAAGTCTTTCACAATTGTGTTAACCACTTACTGTCCGCGTGACGTTGGTCAGACGGCTACTGGACGGCGATTCAGTGCGGCGTCCAGCACTGCTATCGGTGGCATTCTCAGGCATCCGATTGTGTTGTCGGTTCAGCATCGTCTACTGATGAAGCTGCCCGGGATCAGCCGACTGGAAACGACAGACGCTGCAGTCCTGATCTCTGGCTCGGTCCGGCGGGCTGGATCTCTGGCTCGGTACGGCGGACTGGATCTCTGGTTCGGTCCGGCGGGCTGGATCTCTGGTTAGGTCCGGTGGGCTGGATCTCTGGTTCGGTACGGCGGGCTGGATCTCTGGTTCGGTCCGGTGGGCTGGATCTCTGGTTCGGTCCGGTGGGCTGGATCTCTGGTTCGGTCCGGCGGGCTGGATCTCTGGCTCGGTCCGGCGGGCTGGATCTCTGGTTCGGTCCGGCGGGCTGAATCTCTGGTTCGGTCCGGCGGGCTGGATCTCTGGTTCGGTCCGGCGTTCTCGCTCGGGCAAGGCAGCCGACCCGCGATATTGTCGCCGAGTTGAGGACTTCCTATTCATCAAGTCAGTCCAGACGAAAACATGCCACGGGCAGTAAGCTTTCCGAGCGAAATTGAATCGGACAAGTTTGGGCAGCTTGTCAGAAGTTGGTTTGGGTCGATGGCAGCGTTCTGGCGGCGATGATTGTTAAGCAGTGGCGCCGTCAGATAGCAGCGGTTCCCGGGCGACTGGTTGGTAGAGCTGCCTTTTTTAGCTCGCTGATAGGCACATAGCCGAGGAACGGAACTGCGTGCACCTGGTGCCATTTATGTTTGGTGCCCGACTACCAACGGAAATGTTTTGTGTTTTTTTCATTCTTGGCCGGTTTTCTCCAGATTTGTGTTAGCTCAAAATAAGATCAACAGATTAACGCTAAAAGTAATTTATTATTCATTCCGATGAACGCTACCCATCTTTTCCGTCGTATATTTCTCTTGCGGGTGTGCTCAGTCAATATCATTATTCATTTGTTTTCTCGCCCTGCGGCTTCCCATCTATAATGTTGTTTTCGTCTCATCTCGGTCCGTTTCTCCCCAGTGATAGTAAGCAGCCCCCAGGCTGTCCCTGGCCGGGCTGGGGCTCCCCAGCCTCAAAATTCGTCAGAACGCCCAGCGTGGCCGGCAACAATATGCCTCATCTTCTGTGCGGCATTCCCTCGCCCCCCCCCCCCGACCCTCCTCGGTAGTCCCTCCCTGCGGCGTATGTCTGCTTTGATTAGCGATGGGACTGGGACCCGTCCCGGCACACAACCTTCCCACACACGTCATTTCACATGTAAAATATATCTTCATATGTCTCCCCATGGGTCTCCCCATCCCATGTGTCTCCCCACCCCATGTGTCTCCCCAATTGCATGCTCCTGTCGCACATGTTGAAAATGAAGAGTAAAATAATGTCAAAACTCAAAACCATTGCAAGCCAGACGCATGTGTGCAGATAACAATAGTAACTTGCATCATTTCTACCACTGAAATTCAACCCACGGACTGGCTGCTGCTTTCTTATTAGATTTACACGAAATTCCATTTGTGGCTGCTGTTGAGAAGAGCAGACTTTACTGAACATCTGGAGTTCTTGTCACGTCTCTTGCCCGTGCCTTGGTAACTAACCACATCATCCCTTATTCATATCGACGTCACACATGCCATTAGCAGAAGCACATTTTTCGTTGCAGTTTTGGGATCTGCGTTATTGCGCTAGCTGCCACATCTGCGGTAGAAACATATATGGACGCTGCGAAAATGCTCAATGCTGTCACATCACCGTAAATAACATCCCCGCGAGCGGAACACTATCGCTTTACCGGCTTTCTGAGTCGCCTGGAGACCGATCCAACTCACGTCTCGATATTTCCGCCGTCTATAGGCACGAAGGCACCGCTCCATCACTCGCTGAGTGCACTGGTAGCGTGCCCGGGACGGCTGGCAGCCCCATCTCTCGGTGGTCCCGGTCAGTGACGGGGATATGAGGTCATCGGCTCTGTGGAACTGTGGAAGGGGTGGGTGAGATGCCAGCGATGACGTGGAAGGATTGCAGGCTTCCGGCGCTTCTGCCTCGCAGTGATCGTACTCAATTGCGGGTGTCGCTGCTGCGGTGCTCTCTGTATGACTGGCCAGTGACTGACATGACACGACCAACCTTGTGGCCCCTGACCGGCCGACTACCGTCTGTACTGCCTCGCTCTCCCCTCGCCCCCGCTGCCCCTGGCTGAGTCATACATTCCCTCTGGATGTCGTCTGTTTAGAGCTGCTACTCTCGAGTGGTGACTGAGGCCATGGTGGCCGCAGGACACGGCAGTACGTGCCGACCGGCGAAAGTCGAATCGCTTATTCAGGCTCGGCCATCGGTTTATTCACTTTTCCCGGCAGTTCCGGTAATTAATTGATTCACACCCATTCATTTGATCGGTTACTATGGGCTATATACACACATCATGGAGACGATGTATATACTGTCAGGACTCAAACGCGTTGCAGGCCTGTATACCGCCTCACTTCGTGAATTGACTGCCTGGCTAACGCTTGGCAAAGCGCAGCGTGTTATGCAATGACTGACAACAGCCTGGTTGAGCTGAATTTATGTGTGGTGCCTATCACTGAGCTCAGCTGAGCTAGATGCAATTCAAAGGTGGGCAGTGGCGGTGATGGCACCAGTCGCAGTGGCCGGTGGTCAGTCAAACCTCGGCAGAGGACACAGTGCCAGCCACCCACGGCCGCGCCATGAATTATGCAGCACAGTGCCGACGATCGGTCTCCCGGCCCGTACTGAGCCTGGCAGGCGGGCTCCGCCCAGTAACGTCCGTCCGACTGCTGCAGCGGGTCTGTGATGGCCGGACCGTGTCGTGTCGCTGGTCTGTGGCAGCTGCCGGTGACGTCTACTCGCCTCTCCTGACGGTGCTGACCGAGCATCAGTGGCATAACGTGTTGGCAGCAGCATCACCAGCGTCAGCAACGGCAGCAGCACGGTGGCAACAGCGGGGTAATCTCTCCGTTATTTAACCGCGGCCCAGTCCGCACCTGCTCCCCAACGAAGATGGATCGACCACCTCTCGGCTGCGTGCCAAAAAATAGCCGCAGAGGGAAAAGTGGGAAGAAAATGGCTGCGCCGGAGTGCGGCAATGCGTCGGTGCGTGGAGGGATCTGTGGATATTGCGGGGCGGCAGGGCATCAGAGGTGGCATTAGTCATACCCGTGGCGCCTGCTACTGTCTGGCTTCTCTCCTTCGTTACGTTTAACTATCATCAGGCATCATTTGACGCCGGGAGCCACCTAATGAGAACCGCCGTCGCTCCTGCTGCCACAGTGACGTATCAACTCGGCCCACCAGCGTCAGGAATCACCGGCTCAGCGCGCCGCCCCTGCTGCCCCAGCCGTACCAACTCAGCCCATCAGCGCTAGGAATCACCATTCACCGGCTCGGCCTGGACAAAGTTCGACATGCGCTGCGTTCAGGGACCCCGACCCGTGATTTCCATCGAAGTTATTTCCCCGGGGTGGAATTATCTACACGGCGGATTCCGCCTGGACGGCTGAATGAACGTCCCCGCCGGCTGTCAGAGGCGCCACAGGTCCCCCCCCCCTCCCAGTCAGAGCGTTACTGCGTGCCGGACTCCGCCTGCCCAGCGGAGATCAGGACCCTTGGCAGCGCCCCAGTGATGCACGTGCGCGGTCGCCGACGGCGCGTTCGTCTTCCGTGACCCCCGGCTCGGAGACGGCGGGTGCTCTCTGGCCACTGAACCGAGGCGACGAGACCAGCGCGTGGCGATCCGACCAGCTCGCCTGCTGTGGACTTGACCCGGGGTACCAGAGACCGGGACTGTAGAGCGGGGCGACAGCCCGCTGCTGGGACTGTGACCGGGGACAGAGACGGACTGTAGAGTCGGCCGTCGACAGCCGCTATGGTCTGGACTTGACAGGTACAAACCGGGACTGAAGAGCGGGTTCGACAGCCCGCTGTCTCTGGGACTGTGACCAGGGTACATGAGACCGCGACTGTAGAGCGGGGTTCGACAGCCCGCTGGTCGGCTGTGACCGGGGGTACAGAGACCCGGGACTGTAGAGCGGGGTCGACAGCCGCTTGTCTGGCTGTGACCAGGGGTACAGAGACCGGGACTGTAGAGCAGGGGGTCGACAGCCCGCTTCTGACTATGAGGGGGTAACAGAGACGCCGGACTGTAGAGCGGGCGTCGACAGGCCCGCTGGTCTGGATATGACCAGGGGTACAGAGACCGAGACTGTAGAGCGCGGGTCGACAGCCAAACGGCCTGTTGGCTGTGACGGGGTACAGAGACCGGGACTGTAGAGCGGGGTCGACAGCCCGCTGGCTTCTGGAACTGTGACCGGGGGTACAGAGACCGGGACTGTAGAGCGGGGTCGACGCCCGCTGGTCTGGGCGTGACGGGTACAGAGACCGGGGACTGTAGGAGCGGGGGTCGACAGCCCGCTGTCTGGGCTGCTGACCGGTACAGAGACTCGGGACTTGTTAGAGCGGGTTCGACAGCCCGCTCGTGACTATGACCGGGGGTACAGAGACCGGGACTGAAGAGCGGGGTCGACAGCTCGCTGGTCTGGACTGTGACCGGGGGAACAGAGACCGGGACTGTAGAGCGGGGTCGACAGCCCGCTGGTCTGGATTGTGACCGGGTACAGAGACCGGGACTGATAGAGCGGGTCGACAGCCGCTGGTCTGCTGTGTAACGGGGGTACAGAGACCGGACTGATAGAGCGGGTCGACAGCCGCTGGTCTGGGCTGTGACCGGGGGTACAGAACCGGGGACTGTTATAGAGCGGGGTCCGACAGCCCGCATGGTTCTGGACTGTGACCGGGGGTTACAGAGCACGGGACTGTAGAGCGGGGTCGACAGCCGCTGGTCTGGACTATGACCGGTGGTACAGAGACCGGGACTGTCTAGAGCGGGTGTCCGACAGCCGCTGGTTCTGGGCTGTGACCGGGAGACAGAGACCGACTGTAGAGCGTGGGTCGACAGCCCGCTGGTCTGGGCTGTGACCGGTGGTACAGAGACCGGACTGTAGAGCGGGTCGACAGCCCGCTGGTCTGGACTATGACCGGGCGGTAACGAGACCGGACTGTAGAGCGGGGTCGGAAAGCCGCTAGCTTCTGGCTCGAATGTGACCAGGGTACAGAACCGGACTGTTAGAGCGGGTGGAAGCCCGCTGCTGTGACTGTGACCAGGGGTACAGAGACCGGGACTGAAGAGCGGGGTCGACAGCCGCTGGTCTGGCTTGACCGGGGTACAGAGACGGGACTGTAGACGGGGTCGACAGCCGCGCTGCTTCTGGGCTATGACCGGGGGTACAGAGACCGGGACTGCTAGAGCGGCGGTCGACAGCCGCTGTCTGGGCGGTTGACCGGGGTAAGAGACCGGACTGTTAGAGCGGTCGACAAGCCCGCTGGTCTGGCTGTACAGGGTACAGAGACCGGGAGTTAGACGGGTCGGACAGCCCGCTGGTCTGGACTGTGACCGGGGGTACAGAGACCGGGACTGTAGAGCGGGGTCGACAGCCCGCTGGTCTGGGCTGTGACCGGGGGTACAGAGACCGGGACTGTAGAGCGGGGTCGACAGCCCGCTGGTCTGGACTATGACCGGGGGTACAGAGACCGGGACTGTAGAGCGGGGTCGACAGCCCGCTGGTCTGGACTGTGACCAGGGGTACAGAAGACCGGGACTGTATGAGCGCCTCGACAGCCCGCTGTTCTGGACTATGACCGGGGCACGAACCGGGACTGTAGGAGCGGGGTCGGACAGCCGCTGGTTCGGACTGTGACCGGGGGTACAGAGACCGGACTGTAGGCGGGGTCGACACCCGCTGGTCTGGCTGTGACCGGGGTACAGAGGTCCGGGACTGTAGAGCGGGGTCGACAGACGCTGGTCTGGGCTTGTGACCGGGGTAAACAAAGGGGAGGGGGGGGGGGAACCCGGGAGGAAACTTTTGGTTTAGACGGGTCGACAGCTCGCGGGGGTACAGAGACCGGGACTGTAGAGCGGGGTCGACAGCCCGCTGCTGACATAGGATACAGAGCCCTGTGGATGCTGTAGACCCGGGGTGGGGCGGGAGCGGTGGAGTAGCCGATACGGGAGGCTGCTCGGCTGGTCACTACCAGACGAGTTGGCCTGGGCTAACTGCCTGTTGAAGATGACACGCGATAGTGGTGTCCCTGATGTTCCTTAGAAATAAGGCTCGCGGGAAAAAGTATCATGAATCGACGCCTTGTGCGAGCCTCGCACGCGAGCCACGCAATATAAACAAAGTGTCTAACCTATGAATCAAACACTTGCCAATGAAATATAAATCAGATTACGATATTTTCGTTTAATAATGTCTGATTTACTCTCAACCTTCCAATCGTCCAACCACCCCTTATTATACAGTTGAATTATATAGAGAATAGACGGCACCGCTGCCAGATGCTTGCAATGACTGCATGTTTCGGTCCCCGGGCGTCCGACAGCGGTCCCTGTGAGGTCAGGTCAGACAGTGGTTCCTGCTAGGTCAGGTCGGGTCAGACAGCGGATACGGAGCTGGACAATAGCCACCTCTCCAGCCACGCTGTGCTGCCTCTCGGCCGGTCCCTCTGCCCGCCGCCGCAGCGTTTGCCGTCTCAGAGCAGCTCTGTCCAGGGAGAGCAGCTCGTTATACAGTGTAAGTCATGCTCATCGTGCTGGCTGGCTCGTAATCCTCGCAGAGATGGGTCATATAACGTCCTGAAGGCTGCTTCTGGAAGCCAACTGCCGCAGATTAGCATACAGTGGTGCCAGTGTGATGCTTTGTTCTGCAACTGAAAGTTCGCCGCTGCGCGAAACGACTGAAAGTGAATGAATGAATAAACGAGGGAACGTCTGAAGAAACGAATGCATGAATGAATACACTAATGAATGAAATACAAATAAATCGTTATAAATACTAATATTAAAATATGTATATTGCGAAATGTTTTTGGGTCATGTTGCGGACGATTTGTGATATTGTGATTTGTTGTTGTTGATAAATTGTTGAACTCTCTAGCATGGCTGTGTGTTCCTCCTTTCTTATTTTATGGCCAGTTCTGGCGGTATCTTCACGGTCAGTGCGTCCAGGCCCTATCTCCTGCACACTCTATGGCTCCTGAAGCGGCCACGTCGTCCGACGACTTCGATAACGCCGCTCTTACTGCAGTTACGCGCTATAACTTCGAGCGGAACGATGGCGGGGCACTCTCCATAACTTGTGATAGGTGGAACGGTGACCATCGGGGATAGACGCGCTCTAGAGAGCACCCAGCTGTGCGTGGTGACAGGAGCAGCACACCTTCCCGGGTTCAGCCATAGTGTGATGGTCGCCATACGTCGCCCTGCTGTATCGAGCGGGCCGTCACAGCGGGCCGTCAAGCGACCTTCACAGCGGACCGTCACAGCGGGCCGTCACAGCGGACCGTCACAGCGACCGCTCACAGCCCGGACGTCACAGCGGGACGTCACGCCATCGGTCACGGCCGTGTCACGCCGCCGGACCGGTAGACCTGTGCGTGACGCGCTGGAAACGTGACACGCGCCGCCGTCCGTCCCATCTGTCACCTCCCTCGCCAGTGTCCGCCAGGCTGGGTCTGTCGGCGAGACGCCACAACAACTCGGGACTGGGATAGGGTGGAAATGGATGAATTAGGATGAATTAGAACGCTTATCCCGGGACGATGGTGAGGCTGGAAACAGGAGTGAATGCTGGGTGCGTGCCGAGACATGGCTCTCGATACTGGAGCCCAACACCCTGGATACTTCTGGAGCCTACAGTCCCCCTGAGATAGTGCAGCTCCTGCTGCCTGTCAGCCTTAATGGGTGACGATGGGCCTGGTGTCCGACTAACGCACCTCATTCCCGCACCTCTCGGCCTGGTGCCGACTAACGCACCTCATCCCGAACCTTTCGGCGCTGGTTTGTTTCCTTGTACGTGGCGGCTGCCATGTTTTGCTTTGCCGAGCTGAGGTGGCGGATGTACCCAGTTTGTTTTGCTCCCCATAAAA
>VOPJ01013585.1:0-40579 GCA_014673585.1 Semibalanus balanoides
ACCGATCCAATTTCATTACAACCCTTATTGCAATGGGAACGAAAAATTCAAACAACACATTAGTGTTGTCAAAACAGTTGTGTTATTCTGGGAAGAACTATCACTCCTTGTCGCATGCAATGCATCCACAGACAACTGTCTTCCTGGATGTAACTCTAATCAGCAGCTGTATCGAGATACCGACAAGTTGTCCGTTTGTTTACCGCAAACACAAGCAACACATCACTCAATCGCTACCGCCCCATCCGTGGGAAAGACCCCGGAAGATGTCGCCACTGATACGTGTGACGGGTTGCACGTTTATAACCAGCCATCACGGTGTACCATTGTGGGTCGTGCTCGACGTGAACGGCTGTAAGTTGTCCTTCCCACGCTGTCTCCCCCCGCGGCCTGACTTTGTTGACCGACGATCTGACTCTGTTGACCGACGATCTGACTCTGTTGACCGCGATCTGGCTCTGTTGACCGGCGGCCTGACTCTGTTGACCGCGATCTGACTCTGTTGACTCTGTTGACCGACGATCTGACTCTGTTGACCGTCGATCGGTGTGGGGTTGACAGATGACACATGCAGGGTCATATGCGCCCTGACACGCGCTGCGGTGGACACGAGGAGACCGCGCAGTTGAACAAAATACTTCAATGCCGATTTCACATTAATTTGTGACGGAAACAGTATAGATAGGGACATGAATATAAATTATATTTTTTGTTTGACTACCTAGTAAACCGCAGCCTTTGCCTTCAGACGTGTTTTCTCTCACTTGAGCTGATAATTTGACTTGAGGGATGAGCTGAGGGAGAAGAGGATTATAGTTTTATAAAACATTTTTGCAGCTTCCATTGCCTGAAGCTGGTTATAGAAGAGGGAAAGATAACAGGAAACAGTCACATCCACCACCTGAAGCTGTCATTGTTGGCAAGTTGCTTTTTTGCAGGTAGCTTTGCGGGACTTTGATCATTTACTCGATTTATCCTTTAATTATGATCACATTTAATACATATATTATAGTGTTCCTAATATGAAAACTGTTCGCTGTGGCACCGAAGCTAAGCAGATTCTGGCCCAAAACAGTTCGTCACATCTCTCCCGCGGCCACGACGAGAGAGGCCCCGACTCCATTTAAACTCCACCTCTCCCAGAAGCGGTGGCGGCTGCCGGTCGGCACCGGCGGACGCGTCAGACGAGTCCGAGAATCCCGGCGGCGGCCCGTGGTCCACGATCCACATACCTCGGCCCTCGCTCGCGGCCGGCCAGGGGCCCCGACACCACCGTCCCAGGCTACCTGCGCCGCCGGCGGGCATCGTCACAATCCGCAGAAGGGCTGCCGCCGTCAGGGCACGTTTTCAGACGTGTCCAAATCCGATCAGGAGCGTCGCAGCGGAGGATTAGCGCCTCTACGGCGAACTGCAGCCGCCGCCAAATTAAGAGCCCGCCAAGCGGCGCGGCACAGGGAGCCCGTGAACACATGGAGATTATGACGCAGTCGAGCGGGGAAGGCGCGGTTTTATTTGGAATTAGTTTCGGCCACCGGGTGCTGGCGAATTGCTGCCGGTCAGCCGTGAGTGCGCGGTCCGGCTCGTTTCTGGTTTTCCTGTGTGTCCCCGCTCACCCACCCCCAGCCCCCTACCGAGTGGTGGGAGGTCGACGGGATTGTGAGGGCCCCACCGGCGGCCAACGCGACCAGCTGCTCTCACACATGCAGGTATGTTTGTCGGCAGGCAGGCACGCGTTTCACCTGGGGCTGGGCTACTTTTCACACAGCGCACCTGGTGGGGAACGCAGTGAGGGTGGGTAAATACATTGGTGCTTTGGTGTGTGAAAGAATATGTCGTTGAGACAAGTGTTCACCTGGTGTTTACTGATGCTGAATTTGGCTCCTGTTTGACATTTATGTATTTAATTTTACATTATTTGGTGCAGCCGCATGATGCCATTGGGACAAATGCCAATGTGTTTATGCCTTGCGCTAATGCACGCTGCATACCTCTTGTGTTCTGATTTCAACAACAAACGTATCCTAAATGGGTCAATAGACAATAGATCCACACATATATAGCTATCAGGAATCAATGATCATGTATCATGTAAGCTTTAGTTTAAGCCACACGTTGCTTTCCTTTCTTGTTCCTATCTACCCCGTTGGGTTCATAGCCCTATAGATAACGCGGTGTTAGATGTGCTCCTTAAACGATCCGTTGGGTTTGACAAGATCAGTGAGATAGGTCCGAGCGTTTTTCTTCGGCTACCTGGAAGACAGCCGCTTCACCTTTGTTATAGACGAGCGACATTAGACGCCGTCTACAAAAACTGGGCCAACTTTTTGTGAAAGGAATGCGACGAATGAAATGTTACTTTCGGCTACCGTCTAGTTAACTGGCGATGTCTTGAATGTCTGACATCGACAGTGCCTTGACAACGCATTACAATACGCATTTTTTACTCATCTACGAGTAATCTGACTGCATTTGGCCTTTTTATAGTGGTCTCATTATGGTTAAGGGAGCACGTGTGCCGACCACGGAGTCGTGTTGAACAATGCAGCTGCTCTAATCCGACCTGGTGAGCGGGACAACTAATGTCACTGGACTGCAGCACCAGGATGTCGGCATCTCTCTGTATGCAGCCATCAGATAGGCTGACATTTCTGGATGCTGGAATCCTGAATGACAGAAGGGATGACACGATAAAATCAGAATGCATAACTGCGCAAGGCTGCGTTTTATCTACACCGGTGTATGTACGATATGTATCGTATAATTCTGTTCTAAATTTATCTCCAGCGGCCGCTCATTCGAATCAATCGATTGTTACAGTAATGACATACAAATATATTGATTTACTTGCAGACTCGAAGTCCAGTACTACTTGGATATGGTACACTCCAACCTATACTTCGCACATACAGCGCAGTGGACCAAGCTGTCCTTACAGAGGAATAACATACCAGGTCACTATTGAGCAATATCGATCTAATTTGTTTTCCAGACTGTCGGAGGCGTGTCATGAAACCAACAAACGGTTTTGTGTACATGACATTACAATGATCAATTCGATCATGCACAAATATTTTGGATGCACTGCAAAAACAATAATATCCAAAAGACATTCTAGCAGCACTGATGAAAAATATGAACTTTCGCTATTCAGAAGCATGATGAGACTGCCACAGATATTAGAGCAATATGTACGATACAAATATATATTTACAGAGCACGAGCACAATGCAAACTTCCTAATAAGTGAGGTCGCACGACACCACATGAAGTAATACAGATGACGCAATTCAAGATCATCTGATTTTGAAGAAGTATTCTAAGTATGGAAACTCGAAGGTAGCTATCATCATAAGACAGCACAATACCGCATAAGACAATATCAAACAGGACCATATGATAATAAGTTAAGAATGTAATTATGGTGGTGTAACAATGTAAATATGGCGTAAATTTATCGTTTGTATTCTGACCTACTTGGTATGAGCTTAGCACGCGCAGTGTTGTAGCAAATAGCGGTCTCCCCGTCATTTCCGACAAACTACGAACTCAAGAACACAAACGTAATGCTGACGGGATAGTTTGGCACATCATCAGTGTATTTTGAATAATCCCTGAATATTTCAAAATACTATGTGGGCTGATATACAGAGACAGATACCAACTCTCATTTCATAAAAGCTCATTGCGTGACCTTGCCATTTGGCTTTATGATCACAAGCCTATGGACCACTGAAGCACGTTTTTTTACTGCATGAAACCGCAATGCAGTGGTTAGCGCCATATTTCCTCTTAATTGAAAAGTATCCCGTTGACTTAACATGCTAACTTTTGACTGCATACTGGTCGGTAGTTCCCGGTTCGAAACCCAAGCCAGTAACGTCTTGTGACTAAGTCTAATATTCCCCTCTCTCTCTGACTGAGTTAACAAACGTGGTTTCAGGAAATTTATGATATGTTTTTATTTAATTTATTTTATTTTATATTATTCAGCATCACAACAAGGGTCACCCCCACTAACAGAGTGAGGTCAAAAGGCACGATTAGAACAGTAGGTACAGCTACCAATATAAATAAAAATTAAAAATATAGATATATTCGCAAAACGCGCATAAATACATACACAATAAAATAAAATGATGCACAATAACGAGCAAAAATAAAATTATAAAATATAAATATACAAAAACAAACAAAAAATTTAGCAAATGTAAAGGTAAAAATTAAAGGTTAAGAAAGCAGCGCTCGTAAAAAAAACGTTTATGGACGTACTGCTAAAAAGTGCTAAAGAGATGAAACGAAGTTAGTAAATCGGGCTTAAAAAGTTTACCAGAAGCGATCTGCAAAAACGTCTGCTCTGGAACGCGTGCTTAAAAAAAGAGTTGGGACTAGATTGTGGATGCTGCGAATAACCACGTTTCACGTGTTCACTCTGGACGGGCACGATAAACAGTCTTTGCGAGTGCGGATCGATCGAAGCAGGTGATGAAGTGAAATGCGTCATAAAAGGGATATAAGAAATTCCTAATATTTTGGATTTGAGAATTATTCCTGTTAGAAAAGTAGGTCGTGCTTGACTCGACGTGAGGCTAAATTTGAAGTTATCCGAAAGGACTCAAAAGATCCAGCATATGCCAGGAAGCGGCGTGTTTCCGAATTTGTGTTCGATAGAAGCCATATCAGAAATTTTTGTACTCTTTAGATCGATCCGCACTGTGGGTGTCGGCCGCACCCGTAAGACACACTTGCCATATTCATAGAGTCGAGGAACGTTGTGAGAATAGGCACACATCCAAAGCGTTTGATAATTTCGATGCTTCTAGCCGGTTTGGAATGATCGACTAAATAATCGAGGGCTTCGGCTGCGTTCTGTTAACAGTTGTTGATGTGAGGGGCAAAGATGAGTTTTGGTGTCTGAGAGTGATTACCTGGACGTCCGAATCTCTCCAAACGCTCCGAGTTTTGTGGCATTAATAAAAATACTTGTCCGGACGGGAGCGCGCCTGAGGGTGATGCGGTGAATATCTGCATTTACTCTGGATTTAGAGTAAGTCCCATTGACGGACACGTGTCAGACGACTAGATCCTGCATGCAGCAAGCGTCCATTGTTCTTAGTTGAATGCATGAAAACAGTGAGTGGCAGCTATTTTCAATTTCGTCTCAACTTCAGCGACCACAAGTTATACTGGAGGTCACGTGACCACAGAAGGGGCTCTCAGTGTATCTTCCGTCGGTATTTACTCAGCATGGGAGCGTGACTGCCAGGCGCGCTGGCTCATTGACCCGTTCTCCGTCTTTGTACCGCGATGGGCATTCCGAGACGCACAAGAGGCCAGCGCCGTCACACACAAAAAGCGGCTGGTATGCGCCTGGGAAGAGTGACTGGTCCTCAGCTATTCGGCTGGCGCTCGGGCTGGCGTCCGAATGGCCACGTGGAGCACCGCTCTCTGGCGTGGACCTTCCGCCCTCGTTCGAAAGTTATGTGGACAGCTGCCGCTGTATGTTCCCGCTCCCTTTGGACGGCTATTTACGATCCTGACGGTCGATGTATTTATGGTGATCGTTTAATGAAGCAATACAAACCGGGATAGGTGAGTTTCGGAATTGAACTACGGCCACGTAAACAACATAATTAACACACAGAAGAGGCTGGATTAAATTGCGTGATTTAGCTTCCCACTCAGGCTAATTCAATACTTCGAACCATTCCCTGGTAAACACAATGTATTATTTACTCGTTTCCCTGTATGAATCCCATTCTCGCCTGCCAGCTTCACACCTCCCATCAGTGTCTTGCGTTGGGCCGTCGGTGGCCGCGGGGGCGGACCTCCGTGACCTCCACCGTCAGCTCTCCTCCGCTCCAGCATCCTGCCGTCGGTGGCCGCGGGGGCGGACCTCCGTGACCTCCACCGTCAGCTCTCCTCCGCTCCAGCATCCCGCCGCTGTCCGCGTGTTCGCCTGCTCAGCCGAGCCGTCACTATCACCACTGCCCATCTTGATCGCGCGCTGCCAGCGCTCTTTCATGTGCAAATGGGATTGGTCGTGTCCCTGGCCGGCCGGCCGTTACGAATTATCTATCGGACGACGCGGCCGTAAAGTCTGCTTACCGGGCGACAGTTACGGCGACGATTGAGACGTACACGGCGAGTGTCGGCGCATCGCGGCGCGTCGAGGAGACCCGCGGGGCGCCACGTGACCGCGGGTCACGCCGGTCACGTGACTGACACCGCAGGGACGGCGCCGGTCCCGTGACTGACACTGCGGTGACGGCGCCGGTCACGTGATTGACACCGCGGGGACGGCGCCGGTCACGTGATTGACATCGCGGGGACGGCGCCGGTCACGTGACTGACACTGCGGGGACGGCGCCGGTCACGTGACTGACACCACTGGAACGGCGCCGGTCCCCCGGGACGTGTCCGGGGCGTTCCTATGCCCCTGTCTGACACGCTGTTTTCCCTCGTGTTCGCGGCTCAGAGACGTGCTGGTTTTAGTGCAATGTTCTCTGTTCCATATGACCATGTCATTGCCGAGGAGTGTAGTCTCGGTGGTGTTGTGTATCATCTTGATGCTGGAGTCTCTGGGGCGGCACAGCAAACTTTTGGTGTTATTTGTTTGTTCGGTAGTGCAGTCTTTGTTGCTGCGCGGCAGCATAGACAAAGACAAAATGGTGTTGTTTGCCTATGCCTATTCAATACAGTCTTTGTGTGGTGTGGGCGTGGCACGACAGCATCCTTGGTGTTGTTAACCTACTCTGCAAGTATACACTGCAGACCGTACAGTTATTTGCCTACTCGGTACTCCTGCTCCGTCTCTGTGTGGTGTGATGCGGTACAGTAGTCCGGTGCTATTTACCTACTCTGCACTGCAGTCCCCGAACAGCAGTACAGGAGACTGCAGTATGCCGCTAACACCAATAGAGACTGCAGAACTGAGCATGCCGCTAACACCAATAGAGACTGCAGAACTGAGCATGCCGCTAACACCAATAGAGACTGCAGAACTGAGTATGCCGCTGACACCAATAGAGACTGCAGTACTGAGTATGTCGCTAACACCAGTAGAGACTGCAGTACTGAGTATGCGCTAACACCAATAGAGACTGCGAGTACTGGTTGCCGCTAACACCAATAGGGGACTGCAGTATAAGTAATGCACTTAAAACCATAGAGACTGCATAACTGAGTATGCCCTAAACACCAATAAGAGCATCAAGTACTGAGTATGGCCACTAACACCAATTAGAGGACTGCATACTGAGTATGCCATAACACCATGAAGACTGCAGTACTGAAGTATGCCGCAACACCAATAAGGGATGCAGTTGCTGAGTATGCGCAAGTAAGACCAATAGAGACTGCATCAGGCGTGGAGTATTCGCTACAATTAGAGAACAGCAGTACTCGAGTATGCACTAACACCAATAGAGACTGCAGAACTGAGTATGCCACTAACACCAGTAGAGACTGCAGTACTGAGTATGCCGCTAACACTTATATACACTTATATACACTGAAATGCCAAGTAGTCCAAATATGCCAAAGGAGGCTCCAGTGGCCAATGGATTGCAATAACCAGAAAAGCGCTCATCATTCAGTGGATTACGGCTCATTGCAGCCTTCTTTGGTGTTACTGAGCCATTCATCACTCCAATCTTTTTTGATGCTAGTGGGTTATTGAACACTGCAGTCTCCCATGCTGCTAGTGACCGCTGCCGCTCCTCCGCTGGCACCATCTCCGCTCCGCGCGGCCGCGGTGGCCTCACTGATGACGCGGGCGGCGGGAGGCTGTGAGCTGCCGTGACGATGGTCCCGGATATGTCAGCCGGACAGGGACGCAGCTGACATGATTTAGTCCGGCTCAGACGCGTTCAAAGGAGCGGCGCGCTGCCACATGGTGAGGGCGCTGGCATTGCACATAAGTCGCTGAGCCGAGAGGGCACGAATTTATGTGACCCGAGCCTCTCATGCAGTTTGACCGCTGCTATGGCGGTGCTAGTCGTAATCCTGATGCATGCCGCATGTGGACGGTTACTTGATTTGATTGTGTGGGGCAAAAAATATTTGTTCAACATCGCTCCTAGCTCAGACTTTGCAGGACGCAGATATGCCGAGGTGGTTATGAGTGCTACGTAAGTTTGGCTCTAATCCATCCTGAAAAGCACGCGAAATTGTGCGGCTGAGGAAGAGATTTGCTAATCCCGTACATTCCGTGCAGATGTCCGCTTTGAGTTAGCTCAGCATGTCTTTTCAAATGGCGAGTATTCAGTGAAAAGTAGAAGCCTGGTTGTCCTTCGTAGCCCAGGTGCTTATATTATCAAATGTAAATGCTTCCTGGAAGCTGGACGAGTTCCGGCTGATTTTCAGATCAGTGGTGATGCAGCCGAGGACCTTTTTAATTATTTTTACTCTTACTTTTTATGAAAAAAGCATCCAGCATGGTGAAGCTTGTGGCGGGTTACAATAGTGACTATTATTTTTCGTTTATATCCGTGACATATTCAACATTGCTCTTCCATTTTCCTGTAAGATTATCGAGATAACAGAGGCATGTTAAATTACTCTGGCTATGAAAGATCAGCAAATCTCAGGTATTCTCAGTTTTATTCTGTTGCTGGTAAAACCTCACCTGGCATGTCGTTCGGAAGCTATCTGTGCTGAATGAAAATTCCTTGCGCAGTTAATGCAGCGCCAAAATAACACAAGTGCCACGCGTACCTTCCGGCCGCAGCCCCGGCTCCCACGGTCTCACGATATTGCCCGTCCCCCCCGTCCCCACCGTCCCTTCCCCGCTCCTTACATAGTTAGCCGCAATATATTCCTTCTCTGACAGCAGATCGGTCGGCAGACGACGGGCGGCCGGGCTGCCGGGCCGGGCAGCACTGTGACCCGGCTGGCGCCCCGCCGCGCCCAGGCGCCCCCGGTCGGCAGCGGGGCGCCACGCCCGGCCGGCCGCCGCGCCAGGGCGCCATTGTCGTGCTGGCTGGGGTCAGCGATGGCCGTGGCCGCTGGACGCGCACAAAGGCGCCGCCGCGGCCGGCTGCGTGATTTGCCGCGCCGGATGCGCCGCTGCCCCACGGGAGCCGGCGCAGGGGCGGCGAGGGGTGGGGCGGGGCGGGGCGCCACTCCGGAGGTCTCCGACGGCCGGCGTGCGACAGAGGCTGGCCAGGGGTGGAGTGAGACGTCTGTTTGACCCGCGCCGTATAGATGAATCACGCGGACGGTGTGTGGTCTGACGTACAGAGGTTGTCCTGAGGAGGTCGGTGATGCACAGAGGTCGGCCTGAGGAGGGAGATACGGCGGACAGAGCGAGTCAGTGACGCCCTTACATGGTCCTGGTGATGTCAGAAGTGATGCTCTGCTTTAAGCAGCTCAATCTGCCAAAGCAAAAGTCTGTTTTTTATATTTCAAAATTGTTCACAAGGGTATGATCGAATGTGATGTTGTTGTAGGGCATTATTGGTACGTATTGAGGTACTGTGGGCGCAAATTGACCAAAGGTGTCAGCGCGCCCTTAAACCCCAATAAACAAACTAACAAAGAGGTACTCATTTTATTTTGCATTTGACCAGTAAGTTATTATGGGTTGATGAGGAGGTACTTCGTATGCTTTTCGATTAGTCATAGTCATTGGCAAATATATGTCAAAGTACGGTCACTGTCTATATTTAAAGCGTGTAGCATGGACGTTCTGCAATTATGTCATACTAGCTAATGAATACCTATATAATTATTTTGGTAAATGATTTATGATATCATTTATTACTGAATGATATTAATTTAACAACAGTATTAATTTATTATCAGTTATTCATCAGTTCTCATTTTCTTAAACATTTATTTAATATTTGATAAATTACAAAATTAAAATCATTTCAATATATTTCTAGCACGTCTTTTCGTCTGTCGTTAACCTTAAGCCTAGTCGCACAATGCAGAAATCTTCTCAGTTGCCTCATCTATATAGTTAAGTAATTTTGACCTCATCTATGCCACAAACCAGTACTAATTTCAAATTATGCATACCGTGACGATAGTACTCATAGGGGCTGTTCCAGTGTCCTCAACTTAATCCGGTTGAGGCTTCATTTTCTCCACCGGTTGTTCCCACGCCTCAATTAAAATCGGTTGACCCTCCACCTAGCCCAACCGGTTGAGCGAAATCTCAACTACTCGGCGAGTGGCTGAGACCGGTGGAGGAATGTTTACGTTACGTGACGACAGTTCTGGTGCATTGTCGCGCATTAGTGGCGCGCTGGCCACTGTCCATTCTGTCAACGAGGAGCGATCTGGCGCAGGGGCAGGATTCCTGTCTTCTGTTCCGGTGAACCAGGGTCGAATTCCTGGGCGGACCGCTGAAACAGTCGACCGGCTCCCATATAATAACCCTCGGAACAGGGTGAGCGTTTCAGCACCATGATCCCAAAGAGGATACGGTGCTTGGTCCACAAACCAAACCAAACACTCTGTTAACATTGGAAATCTCCGCCGTCCGTTCTCGTGCTCCGCTTCATCGCGCCTCAACCGTCGGGATGGCAACCTTTTTCCGGTTGAGGGCGCTGGAACAGCCCAATAATAAATTTCCTCACAACGCTGATCACAATTAACAATTTGCATATTCTCACAATGTCTTATATATACACGCTAACAGCTCATCTTCAGGCACTAGACGATATCACATTAAGCCTCTCCTTAGTTTCGCCATGATAAGCCGGTGCTATGTTATCTTTCTCCTGATAAACCTTTTACCATTCCTGGGCTACTCGGGCGCCGCCTCCGGTGCGGACCATTGACTCTGCTCATCACGCTGTTTTGCCCGCGCAGTCAATCCGTCACGGGACGCCATTTTGTCGCCTGTTTTCTCTCGGTCCTCAGTCAAGGTGGCACCCCGCGGCGTCGCCCGCGCCCAGATCAGTATCTGTGCGTGTGGACTGACTTAATGGAAATGCTTGTCATTCCTGGTCGCCGCCAGTGGCCAGAGTGTGAATGGGAGGAACGCAGGGTGCGGCGGCGGCCACGAAAACAAGAACGGAGCGCACTGCGGGCGGAATAATAACCAACTCTGACATACGGCACGCTCGACCTGACTCCACGGTGATCGTCAACAACGCCCCGCGGCGCGGTCCCGTCGCATATATTATGACGGCGACGGTATTTAAAATTCCTGGGAAAGGTGCTCACGCTCAGGGCTATAAGGGAATACCTGAGGTCTGTCTTTGATTGTGTCTGTACTGGTGGTTGTCCGGCTCGTGGTGTGTGGATCATATTAAACAGTAGAAGATGCCTTTTCCGTTGCAATAAATAAGAATGTGAGCTCACGCATGCTACCGTGCTCTTCTCACAAGAATCACGTTAATTGGCAACTTTATTTGTCTTCTAACTGCATGGACTATTACACCTTAAAAAAGGTGTTTCAATGATATACCCAATTGAACTATTTGGTTCGATGACGCAACCCAGCTTAGAAGAAACGCTGTGCAACGCCCCATCTCTTCTTGACGGACAGGATCGTAAAGGAGATCTTGTTGTGCTCAGACGATGCCAAGATTTCCCGGCCTCGTGCTGGGCCTAACCCTCTCCGTCTCTGATCGCTGGAGGATAACAACATACGGACATGAACAAACACCACAGACCGTCTGGAGTTCGAACCAGCGGCGCCAGGCACGAGTACTCCAATTTGTCTCCACTGCTGCCTTGTCGGCTTTTAATGGACATAGTGTTGTACACGCTCTCTCTCTCTGTGTGACTATGTTGCATGGTTTTAAGAGACTGCCGTTGTCTAGTGTGCACTGTGTGTGCATTATGTGCTGCAAAGCGCGCCCTTCAGTTGCTGGGCGTGGGACGAGGCCAGTGGACCTCCAGGACAAGCTCGCTGTATTCATACATCAACGACCACACGGGCTGTAGGCCATATGCAGCATGTTTAGGGCCCCGCTGTAAACTCGACTTTGAAACCGAATCTGCCGACAACACTAAGCGCCTGCTTCATCAGCCGCCTCCTGCCTGGCCGCCCTGAGCGTCACGGGGACACGAAACTGGACACAGCCGTGCGTCATTCGGACACTCCCCCGACGCCTCCCACCTGCCATAACGATGAAGGTCAGACGATGTCACCAGCGCTCACATGTCCGGTACAGGGCCGCGGCCGCTGACTAAATCAGCATCGGGTTTACCGCTGCCGTATTAAGTTGCTGATGCTTGCTTAGATAAGGGCTAATAAATAAGTGGCTGGAATGCGAGAGTGGCACGCGTGGCAATGGTGTTCTTCATCAGATGACAATGCCCCTTGACGGGTCAGTCGCATACAAAGGCGGCTGTGACAAATCCCCCGTGTCGCGGTTAAACCAGGAGCCTGCAAGTCTCTTTTATTGCACGCTTGTTGAGAGTGATTCTCATTGGGTGGGAGAGCGATTTGAAAGTGGCTTACTTTGCGGCTGATATATGATCATGTTATGCACTGCAGGATATGGCGACTATTTTTATCTAGTGGCAAATAATCTTCTCACGAGTTCACATAGTATTTAGATAACTCGTTTAACAACTATCAAGCTGACAGGGACCTACCTGTGGCGGATCTCTAGTAGATACCCGCCATGGAAACTGAGACTCTCTCCTCCACCTTCTCTACAGCCGACCAATAATGATATGCTCCGACCCAAATATACTGATTACCGTACCAAGACAGGCCGGCCTTATCTATTCAGACGCGTCGCATTCCTGTGTTCTCCTTACCTCAATACGCTGCTGCAGATCGACTCTCTCCAAACTACAAAGTCATTTCAAGTTAATTAAAACGACCCATGTTAGAGCGCTGATGAGTGCTTCTGGGCCCAACACGTGCTGCGTTTTCCTCTAGAATGGCAGTTACGATGTTTTAAAGCAGGTTATTTCACTTAAGTACCGATTGTTCGGAAATATGCACGCCTCGAAACTGCTCGAACATCGGATCTGCGGAACACTGATTTACGCATCTGGTATACACTGAAGGATGGATCACTCGACTTACTATGTGTAAGCATATTAACCTACCATTGGCTGGGGGGAAACGCCTTCCCCCCGCTCAGGAATTTTCACAATAGCTCAAAAACGAACATTTATACCAACGCGAAACTTCAGGTACCTTCTCTTACATCAATTTGACGTCTTCAGTTAAAAAATAACAAAGAAATCGCATATTTTTGGTCTCGAGTTATATCAAACTTAGTGACGTCACTACACACGACTTAGACGCAAATATCAGCTAAAATCTGGCAGGCTGTACAAAGGCCATTCATAAAGCAAAATGAAATACAAAAACGTCAAAAGATATATTATCACAAGGGGTAGACATTGGTCTCTTCGATTTTTGAAAACTACTTTTTGACCATAATTAAAAAATGCCCTTAAAATCAATATTTTGTCATATTAAAAATACTATATGTAAGATGGTCTTGGGTGGCGGTTAGAAGAAAAAAAGAGAAAAAAGAGGTAACCACATATGTTCAATACCCAAACTAAATTTCAAAGCAATATCTGTATTTTGGAATGACTGATGGCTAAGTATGAGTAGTGAGTAGCTCATGACGCGATTTTGTTAGCACATCTTTGGACTTTTTTTGCCACTGATAAAGAAAAATGGCATAACTGTATTTCTGAGACAAAACTGGTTACAAACATGCCTTTTGTATTTACATTTATCAATTTCAAATTTTGACCTCATATGACCTGACGGTGACCTTATATTGAGCCAGGTGTGCAAATTGCTACTACAATCAAATATATGTGTACGATAACCCAAAAAAACATGTATCGCATGACCTCTTGCTAATAGCGACCTGATTTGACCTGATCTTGACCTTGACCTTTGCATACAATTTATTTTTTTTTCATATACGGGAGATGCATCATACCTTTGAGAGCAATTTGTGCGATAGAAGTCTCAATCTAATACTTTGGATGGAAAATAATTATGGCACAAAAGCTTAAATATAACTAACATTTGAGCTCCGACCTGACTGTGACCTGACATGTGACCTTATTTGGAAAATGTCTCGTGTTATTTAGTTGGGTGTCATTGAGAGCTTTTGATCGCTGCCTGTGACTCAATAATGAGTCACAGGCGGAAATGAGTCCTCAATAATGAGTCCTGCTGCGGCTATTGGTTCGGAAGATAACGGAGAGGGCGAAAAACGCCCCCCCCCCCCCCCCAGCCAAGGTGCTCGGCTGAGAACCCAGCCAATGCCGGGTTAACATTGTGCATCATAGGTATCCACAGATTCAGTACATGGCTGCCAATATTTATACCATTTTCTCAAAACTGGCTCAATTCATCCAAAATTATTTATTCGGCGCGTTTGATTCGAGAAGAGAAGTGATTAGCAATAGAGATGTAGGCAAACGCTTTTACCAGACTATGTTGTACGATTAGTACTTGTAACGTTTGATATTCCACTTCTAATACCTATATTGTTAACAAGTGATATAAGTGGTGACGACGTTCGAAACTGTAAAAAATAATTACCCTCTCTCATTCTACAAGACACTATCTGCAAAAGAACACACGACACACCTTCAGCATCGGCACTCGCCGCTAATCCGCCAATGCTCAATAATGCGCGGCATGTCTGCCTTGAGCCTCGCGCGAGCAGCCATGGCGTTGCCTGGTGTCGACATTCCAGAGATTGTTTGCAGCGCACGCCAGAGCCTCGTTATCACCCCTCCACGCCTACTGCAGTCACGCCGCGCTCCGGATATCGCCGATTTTCCGCGACAGACCGACCCCTCTCCGCCCCCTCCCCCAACCCCTTGATTACCCCTCCTCCGATTACCCTTCCCTCTCCGAATGGCCGCCGATTACAGGGGTGGCCAGCTGTCGCGGAATTCGGCCAATATTCTCCCCGGTCGTAACGTGGCAGTGAGCTATGGCTCCCCACGGCGGCCGACTCGGTGTCTGCAGAGTGGCGCGCGCCCGCGCCAACCATCGCCTCTCGCCGACCAATTACCTATCGACCAGCCGGCCACAAAAATCCACTCGTGCGCCGCCGCCGGCCAGGACGGACGGCCGAGCCGGCGGCCCTGGTTACTTATGCACGATCGGTCGGCTGGAATTCGCCGGCACGGTGCCTTACCAGTGAGGGGAAGGGTAAGCTGGACTGGGGAATGTCCAGTATGTGCCGCCGCCGCCGCCGCAGCCGCCACCGCTGCTGCTGCGCAGGGACATTCATCTGGTGATTGTGGCAGGACAGGCGGCGGGCAGCCACCCTTCCCGTGTCCGGGACGGCGTGACAGACTGGGAGGCTCCATAGCCAGGTGATGAATCCGCCCGGTGATAAGTCGCTACGGACATACACGTCGTAATATGTCATCCTCGGCGGGGTGTGGTGGCGTATTCACAGATCGCTGAACATGTCTGGATCAGGATATCACCGGACCTGATCGGATTGGGTAGAATTGCGCGGATTGTAGCTGGGGATAAACCATGCCGCATGTGACATCCGTTGGATATCTTGTCTCGTAAATCCGTAAGGCCTGGCTCTTCGTCATACATATTTTATTCCGGCATTGCATTCAGCGTTTTTCCACGTAGACAGCATCCTGGTTCGTCTGCGCTCAGAGTTGTCGTTTGAGCAAGGGCCCCAATGTATACTGGGGCCCGACAGATGCGGATGCTTGATAAATCGCACTGGATAAAACACGACCTAGAAAAATACCTTGTGAACATTTTAATACGACAGTAAGCGTGTTGTATTTGTAGCAGTATGTACTCAAGATCGTATCATACGGATCCTCGACATGTTAACTTGGATTTATTCCATAATACATGTCATACAGACAAATGATTATACGAAGTTGTAGTAACTTCGTGGTGTTGTTCTAAAACATTGTTAAGACGCAAACTTCCTGCTTGTGGATCCTAAGCCATTGTCTTGCATATAGTTGTGCTCAACTGGTGGAGGCGTTTTAAAACATTGTTGGTATACATATATTTCCTGTTTGTGAATTCTGGGCCAAGCTGAGAGCAGCACAAACAAACATAGCTCGAAGAAGACGATGCTGAAGGTGGATGGCATTTACCATGCCGTGCACAGCTTTTCTTGTGTGCAGCTCAGCACGAGTATCTTCTCTTGCTGACTTTCCTATTATACGGGGGGCTTTGCCGCTCCGCCTCAGCGCGGTCTCTGCCCTAGATCCCCGAAGAGTCCAGCGAGAACCCAGTCCGAGAGCCCGAGAGTCCGAAAGTCCTAAAGTCCCGAGAGTCCCGAGAGTCCCGAGAGTCCCGAGAGTCCCGAGAGTCCCGAGAGTCCCGAGAGTCTCGAGAGTCTCGAGAGTCCCGAGAATTCAGCAAGTCCCGAGAGAGTCCCGAGAGAGTCCACAGAGAGTTCACAGAGGGTCCACAGAGTATAATTATAAATGGGGCGGCTATCCCCATGGCTGGCCGAATCCCATGGCTAATGGGATGGGCTTGGCTGGAAATTCTCTAGATCATGGCTGTGGCTACGGCTGTGACTGCATAGTCTACCTGTTGTTTTGTTTTGCATCAATCTTATTAAACCAATCATGGTTAAAATAAGCCTTGGCATGTTGCCATAACAGAAGACTGCAATTAAGCACATATGAATTTACAAAAATCCTCACGGCTGGCCAACGGCCAGCCATTGCAATTTGGGAGTGGCTGTGGCTGGCTGTGGCTGTGATGCCATGGCTGTGGGGCGGCTTGGCCAAGGAAAAGTGCAGCCACGTCGAACTCTACCCGAGAGTCCAGAGAGCCCAGAAAGCCCAGAGAGTCCCAAGAGTCCCGCCTGCCCCGCTCGGCCGCCCTGCAGCCCCGACCGGCGCCTCATCACAGCGCGCGATACATGCTCTCTGGGCCGGCGGCGGGACACGCGGCGGTCGTCGGCACTCTCTGAAGACATTCCGGTGGTGGTGGTGGTCTGCCCGGTCGCGGCCGACCGCCCCGTGGCGTATGCACGCTGCATTCCACGGCGTCTGTTCTGCATGACTCTGCATGGTGCGGTGGCCCGGGGCGGGCTCGCGCCGGCCCGCTCAGCCGACTCCGCCCCTGCTCCGAGCCGGCACGGGCGGCACGGCACGGGACGAGACACGGGACGCGACGGCAACGGCTTACACGGAAGTGACGAGACGATCGGGCTAGCACGGACGGACAGCAGCGGGACTGCACGGCACGGCGGCAACGGCACGGCACGAAGCACCGCGCACGGCACGGCACGGCACGGCACGGCACGCACGGCAGGCACCGACGGACGACAGTCGCACGGCATGGCTGGAGAGGGAAGGTCGGCCTGCCCCGGCCCGCCGGCTCTCTGGTCAGCACGTTGACCGGGCGGGCATCCAAACCGACTCTTCTGCCAACGGACAACGGTACGTGTGTGGCGGGCGCTGCCCGGAGGCGAGTCTTAAAACAGGGCGCGCCGAGAAGAGAAGAGCCAACTGGCCAGTGAAATGCGAGCGCACGTTCGAAGACTAATTTGTGGATAGGATGTGTCAGGTAGTCTGTAATTTAAGGTTTTGCAGCGATACAGACTGCATAGGTAGATCGCCTGCCAGAGTTTGCACTGTCATAAGCTCTTCCGGTGACTTGAAGATGAATAGTTCATGTCCCTGATCCTCGGCTATAGTCGCGTAGCATTCACAGAACTACAAATGAGTCGGTTAGTATGTATGAGATTCATTTGTCGGAACATGCGACCCTTAAATAGATAGCTGCATAAATAAATGCGACATATTTCAATAGGATTTACAAATTTAAGGAAGATACACTGAGAAGCAGCACAAGCAAAGTACTTACAGTGCAAGCCTCAAATCTACTGTTCACGGAAACATTGCAACATGCTAAGACCATTCAAAGACACGAAGATTCAAAACATTCGAAGAACGAATGCATAACTGTGTCGGTTCGTTTCAATATTATTAATTTCACACTTATCCGTAATATTTGGAAATTTGTGCAGCTGTTATTCTCTGCTCGACTATTCACTCGCGATGCTGATGGCTTTGACATTTCCGATCGCTTACAGGCCGTCATGCCCCGCTGCACTTATCACTGGCCTACTGCCGAGCTGCCTACTAGTGTGCCCGACTCTGCACCACTGCAACCAGACACTCCCTATTATCTGCCCGGACTATGCACCAATGCAGCTGACACTCCCAATTGTTCCATCAAACGGCTGAGAACAGGTCAAATGCTGCAAGCAGGGACGTTTTTTTTTTTTTTGGGGGGGGGGCCACATTCCGTGTCATATTTCAAAACAGTTTGTTGAGCGGTGGGGAGTAGGCCATCAGCCGTCAGCGAGAAGGTTGTGTTGTGACTGGAGTAGTCGTCTCACCCGCTGTCGTCGATGATTTTGTATGGACAGTCCTGAAATGACGAAAAAGATGGCCACCTTTCGCATGTATATTTACAACCCTTTAATGCATTGTAACGTGTATTTTCCTGTTAAGTAACTTTAGGTAGGTACAAGTGCAAACAAATTATGGTTTCCCTCCGACCCCGGCGACAGTCTGTCCGGTGCCTCGCAATGAAATCGCAAATGCAATTACTATACTGCGGTATGCCCTCGCCCTCTGTATCAGGGCGAGGGATTAAATAGTCCATTGGATTCACTGCAGCAGCCACCGACATACTGTGCCGTGGTGTCGAGGAAGTGGACAGAACTTCGTTTTTCACTGTAATTGTTTTTGGCGCTGCAAACCGCGCAAATTTTATTGGTTCCTGATAAACCCCATAAATATAGGCGGTGTAAAGGATAAGGTGGGCCTTATAGAGGATAAGAAGCCACAATATGATAAATTAAATTCAGCGTTGCGACGAACCGAAAACGATGACTATGGTCGATGAGTTCGTTATGACGATGGTCACCGATGTGACGCCGTAAAGCGACATTAAAATTTTGATTATAGGTCATGGAAAGTGAAATTGTTATATTGAAACCAGAACACGAGTGGAGCCAAGCCTCAGGTAACCACTTTTACTGGTTGCACATCTCGGTATGATGCAAAATATTGGTCCATGGGGCCAGTAATTAACGCCAGGGAGAGCCTCTGCCAGACACTTATCACACGGACTGGATAGGGTATGCCACTAACGCACTTTGGAGAGGGAGGAGGCACTTTATTGCCTCCCCTAATATCTCCGAAAGATTTAGAGCTCTATTAAACTTACGGGGTAGATAGGTGCTATGATGATCTAAATTTGTTAAAATTTGGTCGACCTTAGGTTAATATTTGTAAGGTCAAACGAGGTCACGCAGGTCAAATCTGGCAAAAATGTTTCAACTTAAGGAATTCGATCTGTGACGTCACAGGTCACCAGTAACGTGTCCAAATTTCTGTCTGGGAATGAAGCTTTACATTGGATACCGAATTACCGAATGGCGTTTTAATTATCCCAATCCGACTGTTGGTTCTGAAGAATCGCTTCGCCATCCTTGATTCTGTCCTCCATGTAGGATGTCAAATCCATCTAACTAAAAAATCCAATCGATTTTAATTTTGTGTGTGTCAAACGATCCGCTATTGAGTTAGCGTAAATATGGCGCAAACACCACCGCCCTGCTTTGCTTCGTTTTTTAGCTATTCACGAGAAGACAAAAATGTGGGAGGGCACAAAAGTGCCGCCCTCTCCAGTGCGTGTGTTACTGTGTTATTTGTTAATCCAATTCATTTTCGCATTTTCCTAATTTGTTTAAGCAAAAGCGAAACTTGTATCATGCCGCGAAGCGCCGCGAATTTTTCCTGATTTTTTACTGTGGATAGCTGGATTTGGACTGCACTGCAAAGACAAATTTTACGAAAAATTTGCAGAAGCCGACCGTTAGTCCGACCGCTTTTTAGTGAGGTGGAGATCATAGTTGTAGGACCTTTGGGGAGGGGCAGACTCCTTTTTCCCCTCCCGATCCCGCCCCTGGCTGCAGCAGGCGCGATCCAGATTTCGGTCAGGGGGGGCGCAACATATCAAAAGTAGGGCGCGCCATGGGCGCGACCACTCAGGGGGGTGCCCTATGCGCCCCCTGGATCCGCACCTGGTAGTGCATATGTCAATTATGCAGGTCACATCCGTGCATATGCCGACACAGCGACTAACACACATCGTGGCTGATTGAACACAAACGGGCTGATGACACAGCGCTGCTGACACAGGCGGCTGCCGACACGAGGCGGCGCTTGACACAGGCGGCTGCTGAACAGGCGCTGCTGACACAGGCGCTGCTGGACACAGGCGCTGCTGAACAGGCGCTGCTGACATCAGGCGGCTGCCTGACAACAGGCGGCTGCTGACACAGGCGCTGCTGACACAGGCCGCTGCTGACACAGGCGGCTGCTGACACATGCGGCTGCGGACACGGCGCATGCTGACACAGGCGCTGCTGACACCAGGCGGCTGCTGACACAGGCGGCTGCTGACACAGCGCGCGACACAGGGCTGCTGAAAACATGGCGCTGACACAGGCCCGGCTGGCTGACACAGGCGGCTGCTGACAACAGCGCTGCTGACACCAGGCGGCTGCTGACAAGGCGGCTTGCTGACACAGCGCTGCTGACACAGGCCGGCTGCTGACACAAGGCGGCTGCGACACAGCGGCTGCTGACACAGGCGGCTGCTGACACAAACGGCTGCTGACACAGGCGGCTGCTGACACAGGCGGCTGCTTGAGCTTGTCGCATCCTGTTGCCGTGCCCGGCGGCGTGCTGGTCAGCCCGGCCCCAAGTGTGACTCAGCCCAAAGACCCGTTCTGCTCGGCCACCGACAGTGCAGCGGCTGCCCGGTAGCCGGGATGACAGTGACAGTGACAGTGACAGTGACTGTGCCGACAGTGACAGTGCAGCGGGTGACCGGTAGCCGGGGTGACAGTGACAGTGCCGACAGTGAACAAAGTTAGGGCAGCGGTGAACGGCGGTACTCCCACCGGGTGACGATGACAGTGCCGACAGTGACAGTGCAGCGGGTGACAGGTAGCCGGGTGACAGTGACAGTGACAGTGCCGACAGTGACAGTGCAGCGGGGAACCGGTAGCCTGGGTGACACTGACAGCCCTGCGCCGGGCGAGCCTGCGATGTGACGACGTCCCCACAGTGGCGGTACGGTACATCACAGTGGCGGTACGGTACATCAAAGGTGCCGCAGCGGACACAGCGTCTGTCCACAGAGCGGAAATGATTAGCGGTCTTTTAACCGGAGGATCCGGGCGGGTTGGACACCATTGTCAGCGTTCTTGTCGTCTAACGGTTGGTGTCGGCTTCATTGGATTATCCTGTTTCGTTTCAACCTAAGACAAATCGATGAGTTATTGTGAAGTTAGATTAGTATTTCTAGGCTCGAATACAGTTTTACTTGGTTAAGAAAATGATAATGTAGAAGGAAATAGTTTTCATCCATATTTAAGAATGATAACTGTCTTAGAATAGGAATTTTAACCGTACCTATGTAATGGTCATTTTAGTGTCTTAACGAATATGCAACCATGGAACTCAAGACGTGAATGTTTGTATTGTATAAAGCTCGATACGAGATGCAAAAAGGTAATAGAAGACTGAAGCCGAAAATGTTTTTATAATTTTATTTTATTTTACAATACTTTGTATTCCTCTTGAGAATATCCTGATTTTTGGGGACTTTGCATGTGATTCGTGATGCAGTTCGCGTTTCACCAAGTTATGAGCATACATATGCATGAAAAGCTTGCATCATGTCTCGTTGTCTGAGAGCTGCTGTGCATTGGAAATATTGCTCTCCTGCAAAATATGATGAAACTTCTTCACTGTGATGGTCTCAGCCTCTGCTTCTCCTGTCAAAGGGCCTCGATATGCCTATTCTTTGGGCTGTTTGTCGCGAGAAAGTCACCTGCGCATACCACTGAGGCCAGGTGGGAATAGAAAGGGCTCGGGTTATTCCAATCCAAGCGGCTTAGGTCTGAATATCTGGAGAAGGGCCCTCATCATTTCCTGCGCACAAAGCTAAGCTGACTGCCTTGAAAGGGCCCGGCCTTTCCGGTCAATTCCGGCACAATGCGGCTTTTCGCACGCGGGGAACGGCGGGCCGGCCAGGTGGGGCCGGGCCGCCCCCACGGTCCCTCCTCGGCAGGTAGCGCCGGGCCGTCCATTCCACTCCGCCCCCATTCTGCGGGAGCTGCGGCCGCTGTCCGCCGGCCAGCCCTCCCTTCACACGGGCCGGCCCGACCCCGGCGAGCGAGACCGCGGCGGGACCCCGACCGCGCCAGCCGCGCACAAACACCACACACCGGCGGCTGACTGGGCATTGTACCCTCCTCCGCCGCCGTCTGTCCCTGCCTGCCTGCCTGCCCGGACCCTGTCCGGACCCGGCCCGGCCCGGCGGCCGCCCAGGTATGCGAGGCTCCGGAATGCGGCCGCGCGGCTGCGGCGGCGGTCGCGGCTGCGGCGGCGGTCGCGGCGGCGGCGGCAGTCGACGGTCCGCACTGACGCCCGCCGCACGTGTCGGGTATCGCTCCGAGTCGAGTATCGCTCCGAGAGCTGAGTCGCGTCGAGCCGCGAGCGCGAGAGATCGAGAGAGTTGTGCCGTGAGATGGCAGTGAGCGGCGATGAGACGAGTGGCCAGCTGCTGCTGCAGCTGCTGGAGAGACGGGCGGGCCGCCGCAGCTACTACTGTGACAGCGGCTACACGTCATCAAACCACTCGCGACAGACCAGCTTCGGTGAGAGTCCGCCGGGTGACGCGAGGGCAGGCGGGCATGGGCATTGCCACCTCTGCAGGGACATTCGGGACATTATTTCTAGTAAATTTTGAGCCATCCCTATATGCCTCATGGTGAAGTATGCGTGCATTTTGATTTGTACCTTCTAGCTTCTTATTTTGAGACTGTCAACACCATTGCTGGCAGAGAGGCTCGGGTAGAATGGAGGTGTGCGTGTGTGTATGTGTGTGTGCGTAGGCATCGGAATGTGGAGGCAATACGTGTGTGGTGACTGGTGGCGCAATGGTGACCGGAATGCAAATGAAAGTGGCACAGCGCGATGCAATGCTTAATACGTTTTTGTGTTGATGGAATATTGTTAGCTTATATATTTATTTACACGTGGCAATACCACTTTGATTTTGTTAAATATGGGCCTTCATATTTGTCAACGTTTACCTACCTTTGGAGGTTGCTCTTTGTGGCTCAGACTAGGTCCTCATTCCGGTTGAATTATGATAATAGGTGTGGTTTCTGGACTCGAATGTATCCGTTACTGGCAAGACGGCATACTAACTCTAAACGACGATAGGTACATACAATTCCGCCCTTCAACTGGAAGTATCGGCACTGAAGCTGAGCTGCATGATGCAGACCACAGAAAGTCATGCTATTTTGTACTCGGAAGCATGACTAACCATCTTCTATTTGATATATCCAAAGATTAGTTTGCTACCAAGCTGCCGTACATTCTTAGTTCTCCAAATCAAATTATACTTCATATCTCCAACACGGACATCCGTCTGATGGCCGTTGCCATGGCTGCCATGGACGTCGCCAGGGTGTCGCCATGCCAGACTCTTTCTTTCCTTGTATAGGAAAGAAGCATGTCTTTCCTCATGCATGCCTGTCTATAGTTTTATATTTACAGGGACCTTCAATGTCCTTGTAAACGGCTCAGGTCGGTTATGTTAGTTCTCCAAATAACATGCTGTAAAACATGCTGGATTAAGTAAGCAGCTACCCGTGGAATTCGGCGACGTTTAATGACGCTCCCGGTGCGTCATCCGCCACATTCCAGTCCCGGCATGCTCGGCTGTCCAGAGGTGACGCAATTGACCCCTCCCGACCCCAGGTACTTCTGCGAAAGCTCTGACGTCACCTGCCCACGTCTGACATCACAGTCACATTACACACCCAGTGGAAAATGGCCGTCTTCGCTGGCCAGCGCCCATTGCGCTGGGAGCGGCCTCTGGTTATACTCAGAAATCCCTACGATTGCACGCAAAGCGCACTCAGAGCGCCTTCCAAACGCACCTACAGCGCCATGTGATGACACTCTGAATGCCTTCTGATCTCTCTCCCTCTCTCTCTGAACGCCTTCCGATCGCTCTCTGAACGCCTTCCGATCGCTCTCTGAACGCCTTCCGATCGCTCTCTGAACGCGTTCCGATCGCGTGTCGTCGGCGCTCAGGTGCCTGTCCAGGTGCGTGACATGAGCAGCAGATGGAGCGGCTGCCGTACCCGCCTCCCTGCTGGTGCCACTGCCGGACGGTCGGAGGTTGGGAGGGAGGCACAGACGGCAGGCGCGGTGCCGGCGCGGCTCAGCGGATGTTTTTCTCCAGTCGGAGCGGTGGCGGCTGTTTTTCTGGACGGGATTGTGCCGGCCGCCGGCAGGGTCGGCATTCCTCAGCCCACCTGCCTGGGAGCGACGCTGCCGCCGCCGCCGCCACGTCCCTCTCTCCCTCTGCCTTTCTCCCGCCCCTCTATTTCCTCTCACTCTGCCCTACTGGTTCTTCTATTCTTCCCACGTATTTGCATCCGCTTCGTACCCAATGTTCCCCATGCCCTGTCACGGAAAGGCAGGATTATGTTGATTGTTGAACAAATGGCCTGCACTAGTTTCCGATCCAATCGCTTGCGATTTTTCCAACATTTTAAGGACGTCCGCGAGTACCGTTCACCCGTGGGAAACTCCACTGGAACTGATCCGGCGTGACGATTGCGGTTTTTCCGGAGCGCCGCTGCGGTGGCGTCGCCAGCCGAGCCCGCTAAAGACCTGCTCCCTGACGTGCATGCCATCGACTGGTCAGATGGGATCGGCTCGTCAGTCGTCAGGCGCTAGTGATACTCGGCTTCCATCGGCACGCCAATCGGCTTCCATCGGCACGCCAATCGCGGGCCGTGGCGGCGGCCGGCCGTCGTCATTCCCACGGTGTCGTGCCGCACCCCGACACCGCCGCTGCTCGGGGGTACCCGTGTCGAGCTGTACGCGGTTCCCGTGAGGCTTCCCGTGTCAGGTAAACACGCTCGCCAGGTCAGCTCTGTCAGCTGCCATCTCAGGACGGTGGTTACCTGCCCCCGCCCCCGTCCCCGCCCCCGCTCCCGCTCACCGGCCGCCGCCATATTCGGCCAGTCATCGGTGACGTCAGCAGGGGTGACGTCAGCAGGGAGCGGTGACGTCATGGGACTGCTGCGGTTTCCGGCGGTTGACGGGACTAGGAGAGAGGAGAGATGGCGTCTCTGGGACGCGGTGATCGGGCTCCGACCCCCGACACGCTGCTAAGATGGTTCGGTCTCTAGACAGGCGCCGGCACCGTGCCGGGATTCACCAAGTGTCTCATGACGTCATATAGCGTCACTCTTTATCACTGGGAGTCGTATGACATCCCGTGGAGTCACTCCGTTTCTCTGAGAGTCCCGTGGTGATGGTACTCCGAGTCCCGCGGTGTCACGCGGAGCCCGGGGCATCCCGTGTCCGACGGTGTCCGACGGCGTCCCACGGCGTCCCATGGCGTCCCATGGCGTCGCGCCGGGCCGGTGTCGCCGAGATGGCCGGTTCGATAGCGTCGTCTGCGTGGCGCGACAGACGGCCGCCGCGGCCAGTGACCTGTGTCTCCCCCAGTAGCGGCTCCGGCGGCGGAGGAGGCTGCGCGGCGGGAGGGCGCAGCCGGCCTCGTCTCCAGTCACGATCTGTCTCGTCACGCCGCGCCGAGACGAGAATGCGGGTAGCCGGCGCTCACCCTGCGTCCGACCCACCCACACACTGCCGGGATGTAATTACCGCTCGGTTGACGATGAAGTGGGGTCGCGCTGTAACCGCGTTTCGCGCGTTTTCGCGACTTGTTTTATGTCGGCTGCATTCAACTTCACCTGAGTGGACAGCACAAACCGGCTCTGCAGTGACCGCACTTCACGCTTATCTGACTCATCTGGCCTTGTGCTGTACGTTTCTCCAACTGATCTGAGCCTGCATTCCGCGTCCATCTGTACATCTAGCTGACCTCTGCGTCCCTCTCCGGCAGACACGAGCGGTGCTGTAGGCGCTGAGCTCTCCACGCCGCTGCCGATGGACCCGCTGTCGGTGCCGGCGCCGCCGCCGCCGTTCGACATGTCGACAGTGGCGTCGTCGCTGCCGTCGCTGCCCGGTCATCCGGGCCTGGTGCGCGCCCGCGCCGATCCCGCCGCCTGTGGCCTGGCCGGTCGGATGTCGCCCTCTGTGTACAATCACAAGGAGATGTTCGGCGGCGACTGGGCTGGCCGCATGTCGCCCTCCGTGTACAACCATAAGGTGAGTGGAGAGCTGTGGGAGGCTGTGGTTGGGTGCTGGAGGGTCCGCGGAGGACTGGTTTGGGGCAGGGGCCGCACGTGGGGGAGGGAAGGGGGGCAGATGGTGGTCGAGGATTTAGAACGTTGATATGAGATGGAATGTGAGATATCTATGTTTGCCTACAAGGTCACTTGTAGTTATGACAGACACAGCTTGAATTCGAATAATAGTATTACCATATGCGTGACGGTCCTTGAATTGTTCTTGCTTGGACAATACTTGTCCTCTGCTATTAATGTCAGCGATTCGTATCCACCTGTTGTGTTTTTCATCCGCAGTGTGTCCCAGCTGACCCTGACTCGCGGATATGAGTCATGACTCTCTGTTCGACCTCCTAGGTGGTCTACCTCTCTGACTCCTCGTGTCTCCTCCGGCAGCTAATGGCGGCGGTGCAGGGTCGCTCCTCGCCCGCCTACCACGACCTCGGCTACCACACGCTGGTGGCTCGNCCCACCGCCAGTTAGTAGTCCGCACCCACCGCCAGTTAGTAGTCCGCACCCACCACCAGTTAGTAGTCCGCACCCACCGCCAGAGTTAGTAAGTCCGCACCCACCGCCAGTTAGTAGTCCGCACCCACCGCCAGTTAGTAGTCCGCACCCACCGTCAGATAGTAATCCACACCCACCGCCAGTTAGTAGTCCGCACCCACCACCAGTTAGAAGTCCGCACCCCACCACCATCCTATATCATTTATTAACATATTTACCTGGTTAAGCATCTGGTTGTCATATAAAAAATAACGGCTAGTGACCATGACTAAAAATTATCATACCCATGCCCACCCAGTACCCATGGAAAAGTGCGAAAATGCATACCCAGCCCAGACAATCGGAAGATAAGTGGCACTGGGCACTCTATGGGTGCACCCGATTCCATGAGGAAAACACGTGCATAAAAGGTTCAAATTTCCAGTTATAGGACTCCAGAAAACCCAAAATATATCGGAAGCTATACTAGCAAGAAACAAACCGAAAAAAACGGAAGCTCCTTAAAAGTGCAACTATTCAAATGTCCTCAAATTTGTGCTCAGGTCAATAGTTTATGACCCAGAGGCCAAAGGTCATGCAATGTCATAAGGGCAACTTTTGGCAAAGCTTTTTTCGCAGATAACTTTTTACCTAATAAAGATAAAGTAATAATTTTGACGCTAGTGTATTTTTTTATCGTCAGGACACCTCGAACCATTATGTTGACCAGGTTAAGGCAACTGAGAAATTTTACCTTACGTCAAGGTCAAGTGGTAACCCAAGTAGGTCATATTGCATATCAAGAGACGTGTCTCGACGAGCAAAACACATTGGTGCCGGTTGTATTTCTCTATCTTTATTCTGTCGAGAGCTAATGACACAAAAGTGTTGCTGACCTCTGATGACTTTGTAGGGGTCACTGAACAAAAATTGCACTTGGATCATCAATAATTGCCTTGATAACATGACCTAGGCGGAGTTGGACTGATATCATGCATGTCCTCAGAGAGGAACCATTCAAATATTTCCTCTTTTTTGGGGGGGCTGGGTTAAGGGCGGGCCGACAACTAAGGTCACATGCCGCCCATACAATGTTTCCTCATTGACTTATAATGGGAGGTCANTAAAACATTTTGAAACATTTTAAAATGTTTTAAAACATTTCGCGCAAAATAATCCATCGTGAAAACGGTTAGTATTACATTTTGCCACAAGAGTCGTTACTGGACTAACAAAGGGCGATCAAATATCTCGCGCGCGGGATGGCCTCCGCACGCGTCGTCAGATGTGTGATCTGCAAACGGTGAGCATCGCTCACAAAGCACGATTTCTGAGTGAACCAGCGGATCTCGCCCCCTTATTCTGTACCTTCTCCGACGCGCGGACCTGTGAGCGTGCATACACGACAGGACCGGAACCTGTGCACGCCTGCCATGAGGACGGCGGCTGGACAGCGCTCCTTTGCATACCGCGCGGCATCACTGCTGAACGCGCTGCCTAACGACTTCAGGGGATACCGCGTGGCATCACTGCTGAACGCGCTGCCTAAAGACATGAGGGGATACCGCGTGGCATCACTGCTGAACGCGCTGCCTAAGGACGTGAGGGATACCGCGTGGCATCACTGCTGAACGCGCTGCCTAAATACGTGAAGGATACCGCGTGGCATCACTGCTAAACGCGCTGCCTAAGGGCGTGAGAGGATACCGCGCGGCATCACTGCTAAACGCGCGCCTAAACGTGAGAGGATACCGCGTGCGTCACTGCTGAACGCGCTGCCTAAGGACGTGAGGGATACCGCGTCACACTGCTGAACGCGGCTGCCTAAGGACGTGAGGATAACCCGTGGCACCTGCTGAAACCGCGCTGCCCTCAAAGACATAGGGATACCGCGTGACATCACTGCTGAACCGCGCTGCCAAGGATTAGGCGATACCGCTGCATCACTGCTGAACGCGCTGCCTAAGGACGTGAGGGGATACCGCGTGGCATCACTGCTGAACGCGCTGCCTAAAGACGTGAGGGGATACCGCGTGGCATCACTGCTGAACGCGCTGCCTAAGGACGTGAGAGGATACCGCGTGGCATCACTGCTGAACGCGCTGCCTAAGGACGTGAGGGGATACCGCGTGGCATCACTGCTGAACACGCTGCCTAAATACGTGAGGGAATACCGCGCAGCATCACTGCTGAACGCGCTGCCTAAGGGCGTGAGGGATACCGCGTGGCATCACTGCTGAACCCGCTGCCTAAGGACGTGAGGGATACCGCGTGGCGTCACTGCTGAACGCGCTGCCTAAGGACGTGAGGGATACCGCGTGGCATCACTGCTAAACGCGCTGCCTAAGAACGTGAGGGGGCAGGAGGGGTGCAATCGGCAGCGTTGAAGCGAGCCGCAAAGCCTCTCTTTTTGCAATGAGTGACTGACATGTGTGTGTACGTGCGGGTGTGCGTATGTGACTGTGTTTTTCCCACCGTGACACTTCCGACTTCCCTACTGTTTTACATTTTCGATCAAGGACACATAATAGCCACGCTTTTATTGTGAAGTGTCTGCATTTGTCAATAGCCCAAATGTGTTGCTTGCATCAAGTGCGAGTTGGCAGGCCTTGACTCATGAGAGGATGAGTCGACTCAGCTTTGACTTGAGCAGCATCCTGGCGACACGACATTGACTCAAGCGACATCCATGTGACTCGACTCAGGACTCAATTCAACCCCATATTTTATCATGGTACTCGTCTCTGTCTCTGACTCAAGCTGGTCGAGTCTTTTTTTAGTCAAATTTGACTCACCGACTCTGAGTCGAGCACAACGCTGCTGCCAGGTCACTGTCACCAGGTCCCAGGTCATGCTGCTGCCAGGTCACTGTTATCAGGTCCCAGGTCACGTTGCTGCCAGGTCACTGTCACCAAGTCCCAGGTCACGCTGCTGCCAGGTTACTGTTACCAGGTCCCAGGCCACACTGCTGCCAGGTCATGCTGCTGCCAGGTCACTGTTACCAGGTCCCAGTTCATGCTGCTGCCAGGTCACTGTCACCAAGTCCCAGGTCATGCTGCTGCCAGGCCACTGTCACCAAGTCCCAGGTCACGCTGCTGCCATTTCACTGTCACCAGGTTCCAGGTCACGCTGCTGCCAGGTCACTGTCACCAGGTCCCAGGTCACGCTGCTGCCAGGTCACTGTCACCAGGTCCCAGGTCACGCTGCTGCCAGGTCACTGGGACCAGGTCCCAGGTCACACTGCTGTCAGGTCACTGTCACCAGGTCCCAGGTCACGCCTCTGCCAGGCCACTGTCACCAGGTCCCAGGTCACTGTCGCGGCACCCGAATCCCGCCCGGCAGGATGTAGGTGTCCGGTGTCAAGTCACCGGTCAGGTGGTCGTCCCGGTGCAGGAACTCACAGGTCACTGTCACGGCACCGGACTGGTCCCTGTTCACCAGCAGTCGTGTCTCTCCGGTGTTCCAGCTGCAGTGCAGCTTTCCGAGCGGCAGCAGCTCCGGCGGCAGGTGCAGGCCGTGGTGGTCCTGCAGGTACACCAGGAGACAGTACATGAGGCCTCTGTGAGTAAACACGGCGACCTCGGGGAGTCTGACTGTGCTGCCTGCACCACCACCACCACTGCCAGCGTCACCAGCGACATCTGACGTCATCTCCTCCACCAGCTGCACGAAAAGCCTGCCCGCACGCAGCTGCGCTTCTGCCGGCGTTTCTAGTCCTGGGATGACCTTCCCTGTGATGCGCGCCTCCTCTTGTAACCTGCGTGCCTCTTCCATAGGGAGTCCCTCCATCGAGCCTCCGTCCCTCTCACGAAGCATCGGCTCGGGTCGTGGTTCCAGTGACGTCATCCCGGCTGCGGTTAGAGCTCGATGACATGTTTCGAGTGCCCGCGCCGTGTCGCTGCTGACGACCAGCTGGAAGGTGGCGCCCTCTGCCCGCCAGGTGGCGCCAAGTGCGTCAGCCTGGCGCCGTCCAGTGGCGTTCAGAGGGGTGGTCGTGTGCGACTCGACCACGTTCCGTACGTTTCCGTCTGTCTCGCCGTGTCGCACCAGGCGGAGGTGAAATGAGACGGCCATTGCGGGCGAACGGTAGCTCACGCTGGAACTGGAATATAACAAAGCCAAGGGGTGACTGAAAGGCTGGACTCCGAAGTCAGATGCCCTAAGCGTGTGCGATTTTACAATCAGAAAGTACAAAATGAAGGTATATGTCAGCAGAGTGAAGTGTGACGAAACATTTATGATAGAAGTACAACCGTTCAACAACATGTGGTCGCAGAAGAACCCTTGACCTGAAGGTCTCAGTCAGCCCAAAAACGTCGGAAGTTCGGAGTCGTCAATTGTATAAGATTTGCTTTAACTTCCTTAGTTTAGTTGTGGCGCTGAAATTGTGAACTTCAGAGATCAAGCTATAAGCTACCACCGACCGAGAAGAATACGGCATAAATATGGTATAAAACAAAATATATATATATATATATATATATATATATATATATAATATAGTTATTAGACAAAACAAATATATAAATAATCGATAACGAATAAAACATATGAATAAACTTAAAGCGCCGAGTGCCCAAATTCGAATTATGCAACTATAATAACGCTTTATGCCAGCCGACTGCTGCACGCTGCCATTTTACCTTCTGTTAGCTTCGTCACTCACCTGCCAGTTGGTGATATGTTCTCTCTCCTCCCAGTCTCGGTAGATCGCAGACCCCACTCTCCCACTCTCCCAATCTACAACAGCAGCACCCCTGGCCCTCGGTACGACGAGTCTCGAGCCGCTCCACCGGCCACTGCCCCACAAAACGTCCCACTGATTATCACAAACTGGCTGACGCATCCGGCGTTGTTTAGGTTGGACAGGGACGCAGCCCAGGGGGAGGGCACAGGGAATCGTGCTTCCCTCTGAGCAAAGTAAATTAACACTAATAGATAGAATGTAAATAATCTGTCCGACAGCTAACTATTACGCCCCCCCCCCCCCTCCCCCGGTCAACAACATATGTTCTTGAAAGAACGCCATTAGCATTCTTCCCTGAACGTGCCCCGCGTCCCCCTTAATAGAACTCCTGGCTATGTGCCTGACATTGGATGAGTCATACAGCTTCAGCGCAGCACATATCGACCTGGTGCAGCGGTGCACCGTCCTTCACTAACCTGGTGCACTGGGATGTAACAACCGAACTTCACTGACCTGATGCACTGGGATGCAACAACCGAACTTCATGTCTGAAACGATTCTGGTCGGATCCTTGTAACTATGCTTCCGACTGAGCCGCTGCTAGTCTGAGCTCTTTGTGGTCTGTGCCAAACACGTACGATATTCGCAAGGAAGAGGGCTAGTTTTGAGGTCGGGTGCACAAGGCTGGCGTTCGATATGGTCCCAGATAGGGCTTTTAAGTGATGACGTCATGCCAGTCTCATGGTTCCAAAGCTGACCGCGCTAAGTTGACAGGAGGCGGATCCAGGAAAATCCTCCAAAGGGGGGGGGGGGTCATAAGTTAGCAGTGGTGCCCCACCTATACCCAAATCTGAAAACTCAACCGGATTTGGTCACTATATTTTGGATGGTGCCCCTATTTTAGCATTTTTTTTTATAATGAGAAAAATATTTGACAATTTTGTCAAAAACGATGCTATTCGTATCTTGCTTTGATTGTGTTACTTTCTATCATTTGAAGTGCCGCGGATGGTAGGAAACCCACAGGGTAGCTATGCTGCCTTGCGACCCCATTGGCCGAGTTGTCTATGACGCGGCGGTACTGGTAGCTCACAAGAGCAGTCGGCGGCTGTGTTAAAGGATAGGCGGGCGGGCACCCAGGCTGACATTTTACAATATATTGGAGAACTACTGGTGGTAGCGCAAAATGGCTTACCACCACAATGTTCCCAAATTTGAATTGAATAAATAATTCTAGGCAAAATATTTTTCCGTGCAAAAAAAAAATTCCTAACTCATTCTGCATTCAATTTGGAACATGTGGTGGTAGTCATATTACTCTACATAGTAGTTCGCTCATATATTGTAAAATGTCAGCCTGAGGCCGCCCGCCTATCCTTTGGGGAGGTTATGATTCAACATGGCCCAGCCGTCATAAAACAAGTATTCCGGCCAATGCGCCTTCATCTCTATAGAGTTCAGTGTAGGAAACTATTTAAATTTGCACAAGTCAGGGCGGTGGAGTGTATTTTTTATTTGTTCTGGTAGGCCAGGTCCTCAATAATGCATAATTTAACAATTAGGCTTATGGCGTTGCATGGTAAGAATGACATTCATATCTGTACAAATAGCACTGTTACCCTATTTTGCAGAAAATGACACTTCTGAGGGGAGCCCCAGATGGCTGATGAAGAATTGACCAAAGGGGAAGACGATGTTCGTGACCAGGGGGAGGGGGGAGTTAGTAGCCGTTTTTTGAGCGAGCAGTAAACATTATGCATGCGATAGCAGTGGTAATCAATGTTGCTTTGTGTCAACGTACGGGCCTTCAAAATGTTTATTGAAACTAAAATAAAATCCCCAGGATTTTGGCGAGGAAGGGGCTTGAAAGACTTGCCTAAAAAAGTGTCCTTAAACTTAGCTACAAATGTTATTTACGCAAAAAAAGACTCATACTCAGTGGTGGATCAAGCCAAGGTTTTTGTTTGGGGGGGAAAACCAGTGGCATATATCCCAAAGGTTTGTGAGCGGAGGGGGAGGCAGACCGTCAGCAAGCAATTTGTTGACCAGGGAAGGGAGTGCGCCGTCTGCACTGTACAACAGGGGCGACGCCGATAATTTGTCGTAGGAAGTCGGCGCTGAAATGACGGGAAAGATATACCCCAATTTTTCTGCATGTATTTGAATCCTTTCATCATTTTGGATTTTGTTTTCCTGTTATAGTACCTATAGGTAGTTGGTTACTTAGGACGCCGAAAGCGGCGCGGAATTTTTTCACGGGTTTGTTTGATAAACCTAGAAATTGTAGGCGGTGTAGAGAAATAAGGTGGGCCTTGTAGAGGAAAAAACAAATAAAAAATTGTATTTCTCATTCCAGTTTTGTGAAACGAAACGCGGAAAGGATGAACGAAATGGGTACGCTAATGAGCAATGGTCACTGATGTGACGCCGCGAAGCCCGGTGTGACAAATTTGGATTTTGAGATCGTGGAAAATATTGTTTAATATAGAAACCAGACCGTGTGTAGAGCCAAGCCTCAGTAGTCAGGAAGCCCCTTTTCCTGGCTGGCGCATCTCGGTATGATGCAATTTTGAATAGTCAGGAGGCCCCTTTTCCTGGCTGCGCCATCTCGGTATGGATGCAAATATTGGTCCTGGGGTCAGCAATTACCGCTAGGGGCATTGGCGGATCCAAGGGGCAAACCAGGCCATTCCCCCCCCCCCAACAGCCTCGAAAGGTGGGTGCCAACAATGGTCTTTTGGCCCCCAAAACGTCAACCTATTCATCGTAAAAATTGTCTGCAGTCCAGTCAGACCGTGAAGTAGAGCCAAGCTCAGGAGTCAGGAAGCCCCTTTTCCCAGCTATCTACAGTGAAAAAATGAAAAATTTTCGCGCCCAACTTTCGCGCACGAATGAGTTTTGTTATTTGGCCTATACAAATTTTGAAAATAGAATTTAAATCCATTAGTGTCTCGCAGTGCCTTTCCTTTGCAGTAATTGCTTTCCCTCAGGGCCACTCCCTTCATAAAACTTTTAGGCGGACATGTTAGCTAGTCTGCCGAAGCTCCGAAAGGCGACGCGAACCGCAAAAGACGCAATTAATCGGCACCGGAACGCGCTCAACTTGCCCAACTTGTTGGTGCATTACTCGCTGGAACGCGAATATATAAATTATAGTGGGGACCAAGGTCCAGGACCATCCTCAACCCGAGCCCATCTCCCCCAAGCTCCTTCCAGATACACAAGGACCATTTATACGCGTAAAAAGTCGTCAACGCCTCTTGCTGCTTTCCAAAACCATTTACACTGTTAACCAAGCATGTGGCGGATCAGGGCCCATACCACCCCAGGCATTAAGTGGCCTGTTGCCCCCCCCGCGATCAAGCCTCATAAGAAAACTGATCGGTTATCTGTGTATTATATGTAATGCTTTTTGCCCTTAGTGAAAACTGGGTGCAGTGGTGCAAGTTAACAATTTATCGGAAAATATAACAAATTTAAATCTCAAAAATGCCCTTGCAGCAGTCAAAATCCCAGCTAGCAACAGTAAAACAAACTATACAATTTTGCTTACCGCTTTTCGCGGCAAGTTTCGCAATTGCTTTATACAATTTGTTTTAGCCACTTAATCCACTCCTACAGGCCGGAGGCCCACCGTCCTATATTCTTGGGTTTTATCAAAGGCAATCCCGTAAAAAGTTTCGCCAGCGCTAAAGATGTTTATTACCTAGTTTAACATGGTAATCCATATGAAATACTACAAAGACGTTTTTTTTTCGATCATTTCGCCCGACTCCCACATAAACTTTGGCGACGCCACCGCCTAGTCGGTTTGGATAAATGTTACTTTACTAGTTATATGTGTATAATCCGTAGCATATATGCCGACAAACTATTGCGTTTTTTTTTTTTAATAAAAAAACAAAACAACTATAATACAAAAAAATGCGGCCCAAATTCCGGGGGGGAGGGGGGGTATGAGAATATCTTTCTTAAGAAGAGCCTATTTAAGACAACCTTTATGCAATTCTTTTTTTCCAATTTCCAATTTTTTTAAAATCGAAATCTTGTGTATGCCATGTGCCGCGAACAGCGGCCGCGAAATTTTTCCGTTTTTGACTGTAGGTAGCTGTATTTTAACCCGCTGCAAAAAAAAAAAAAAAATTGGCAGAGCCCGGCCGTTTTTTGCTGGGGGAATAATAGTTTTCAGGACCTTTGGGGCATGCCCCCGTGCCCCCTGCCATACCACCCGCTGCGATGCAACTATTATTTGTGCCGCGAAGCGGCGTCAAAAATTTGAGGTTTCGAGCGGGCAGGAGAACCAATTTTCCGCTATAGGAAACAGGAATGCAGGGTCAAACGAGGAAATACTATCTGGAGCAAAGATGGGGCCAAAAGACATGTTGCCTCCGCATTTAAGGCCAAACGTTGGGTCCATGGGTCCCATATCCTACCCCTCCCCCTGCGGCTACTGGCAGTGTTAGTGTGTAACTACTGTATAACAAGTCTATATTAGACCCTTTTTTCTGGAAAAGAACACCGATTATTTGGCGCCGCGTAGGCGCCGCGGATTTTTTGCTTTTATATTTTGGTCTGGAATAACTAGGTCGAGTTCCCTATAAGAAAGGTTTATTAAATCTTTAATGTATCAGCCCCAAGGGCAACCAATGGCAGGCCACTCGCAATTAGATTCTTCCACCGCAAAGATAGAAGGAATTTCCGGTGCATGCAACACCAAATGTGATATTGTTTACGGACTTTTATCATTAAATTATAACAAGCTTTGCTGAGTTACATGTCAATTTTCAATACGTATCATGATTTTCAGCAATGCAAACACTTAAAAAAAAGACCAAATGGCGGTTTCCCTATGGGTTCGTTCTCGACACAACAAAACGATATTCAACAAATATTGTGACATCGAGGATTCATCAGCACGTACACGCGGCGCGTTTTTATCTCTTAATTTTGCACCATTTTGCATAAAATAGGTGGGTTTTCAGGAATGTAATAGTACTCCAGCGTCGTTTTGGCCCTGGTACGCCGGCGCGGTCGTGGTACTGGCATGGATGAGTATTTAATCAATATTGGTACTGGTATGGCCGGCGCGTTGGTCGCCCTTGTACACACGGAAGCGGTGGTGCCCTTGGTTGCCCCGGCGCGGTGGTGCTCCTTCACGCAGTAAAAAATTCCGCGCGCTTCGCGGGCGCGGAATTTTTTGCTTTATTTTTGGTGTGCCCTGGTTGCCCCGGCGCGGTGGTGCCCCTTACGGCCAAGGGGGGGGGGGCATCACCGCCCCGTGACCCCTTGATCCGCCACGAATGTTTGAAGACGATAGGAGTTTCTTTATAGGAAAGCAACCGATTGTGGAGTCACTTGGCACCTGCTGTCAGTTTGCCTGTGAAATTCACTGTATTAACTATTAGCTTAACATCCACCATATTTTTCATTTTCTTCCACTTATTTAACGATAATGCATCGAAACTACTAGATAACTGGAATTAACTTCTAGACTACTAAATTATGTACAAATGATAACTAAGTCAATTATTTTGTACTTGTTTTGTTGTCTTGCAGCACGAGTGTCTACGTTTTGTCTTCCATTAAGCCGAGGAGTTTTGTCAGGGGAGGGGGGCACGTCAGGCACGTTCAATTTGTGACAAAATAATTCGTGCATATACAATGCTTATTCTAATCTGTATTTTTGTTCCATTTTGTGACTAGAAAATTTGTGCATAATAAACGCCCATTTTATTCTGTAGCCCACTGAAGATGTTCTCTTTTCCTTGACGTCACACTTAACAGCCCTATTGGATGAGTCATACGGATTCAATTGAGGCCCGATATAAAGTTTAAACCTGGTTCATGCCCGGCGCCTGCTCCGTGGCATATATCCCACAGCTCTAATCGGGAGCGTGTCGCTCGTCGGTCGGTTAGCCTCACTGCGACGGTAGCGTCACCTATAAAATGGTACACACGACGCGAGAAAGCGCTACGAGCTGCGAAATAATAATATAGATGACACTACAGGCAGCGGAAAAAGCTGATGTGAAAACACCTCTCTAAAAACAGTCTGCAAACGGGACGCGGTGCACCACCAAACCAGTTTAGCCCAGGGATAAGGGATTAGATGACTAGCCCAGGGACGTGGGAACCGTGGGGGCAATGAGGGCAACTCGCCCCCTCAACATTGGACCTGAAGAGGGGGGGGGGACGCCCCCAACTTTGGAGCTAGGTGTCGGTCCTCCCCCGTCTTTTAACATGAACTTTTGACTCTACAGTTAGATCAACAGCATTGTCTACGGAAATTTGCTTATGCTTTGTAGAACAAAAGTGCAGTGTCAAGCAGAAATTCAACAACAATAAATTTTAAATTTATTTAATTTGAAGCTGGTTTGCAGTTTGTACATTTCCATTTAAACAGTGGCATCACAAATTTGACTATTGTATGTCATGGAAATGATCGTTTAGATGACAACGTCACCTTAACACATTTATCGGTTGCCAACGTAGCGCCCGCCCTACTGGTCACTCGTCATAGTGGGGGGGGGGGGGCGCTGTCTGGCCAGAGGTGAAAAACTTCGTGAACGCGCGAACGATCGTACGCGACATATTGTTTATTTATCGGCAAAATGTGACAGATTCGGCAAAAGTTCATTTTTACGAAATTATTCCTATCATCTTTTTTTTCTTCTAGCCAAGATAATATGATTGTGAACCTGCTTTCACTTGATTTACTGCATTATTATTCTGCAGTATTTAGCGGCGAATTGTGTGAAGAAGGAAACGGCCAACGCGCGAACGAAATGCATTAGTAGACAGTGGCAGCGGATTGCATTTTCGGGTAGGTGGGCAAGGCAATCTCCGTTAGATCTATGTTAGCCTCCTGATTGCGTAGGGGGCCTCCGTTTTTGAGGCTGTGGTCCTCAGCAACTTATATAATTTAGGAACTTTACATTATAGTTATGAAAGTCTGTGCATAGCAGAGACTATCATGGGTGCCCAAACCCAAAGCCCATGAATACCAAGCCCAGACTTAGACCAGACCCATTCGTAATTCATGATATTGATACCCAGGCCCATTGGCGCACATACAGATAAGGCAGATAATTATTTTCACAAAATTTGCAACCATTATCCTAGCATGTTGACTTTTATACTTTTAACGATAAATAATATCAGGCACTTGTGTGTTGCTGTTGATTTTGACATATAGCACACTTTGCGGTCATCATTATCATATTGGATCAGACTGAGGATCAGACATTATTTACAAATCTTACCGCCAAATCTTATCGGCCTCGGCTGCAACACGTCCCGAAAATTCATGATATTGATACCCAGGCCCATTGGCGCACATACAGATAAGGCAGATAATTATTTTCACAAAATTTGCAACCATTACTAGCATGTTGACTTTTCATACCTATTGCCAAAAGTCTATATTTACAAATTCCTACAAATTCTTACAATCTTATTTCACTAATGTCAAAAGTCTATGTTAAGTGTCCGATATCATTAAAATAATCCTAGGTAAACATCTGCGTTGCCGATGAAAAAGAACGCCCTTACACATTGTGTCTTTAAAATTGGTCATACTATGCCCGCCAGTACCCATGAAAAGTCAGAAAATGCATACCCAACCCAGACAATCGGAAGAATTGAGTGGACACCCATGGGTGTACCCAGCCCATGATAGTCCCTGGTGCATAATACACCTATTTTTCTGTGTAGTGACAAGCGCCAGTTTTTAAGATCGAAATCGCATTTAAACCCACGCCATGCGGGGGGGGGAGCGTTCGGACTCACCTTTCATTTTTGTATTGTGGTCACCACCGTTTTTTCTCACCATTGTCTCGGCATCAATGACCCGCATCCGTGTGATTGTTTTTACTTGGATAAAATACTTAGTTTTGCACGACGTATTGCTGGTCGTGAGGTCTATAGAGCCTGACATGCATGCAAAAGTAGCCTCAGAGGTTAGAGTACAATATGGCTGCGCTAAAAATTACCAGTCAATGTCTGCTCTCTCAAGAAAGTGTCACCTTCAGTTCTTATCTCTTTTTAAAACTAGGCGATCTGAACGAAAACTATGCAAACTAGTCAAAAAATGGACGTTGCCATCCCAAGAACAGGGTTTATTTTTCACTTGCATATTATGGCTCACAATTATGGAATGGTCTGCCCTCTCAGATAAGAAGCTTATCCAAAAACGAATTAATAAAATACATTCTAGAGAAAGCAGACACTGGCGAGTTACAAGAATACGAGTAGCAAGCACATGTCCTCGATTAATATACATTGTGCGCTTTGCAGAACTTGAACGAGTGTAATTATCGAGCGAGTGCTATGCGCCAGCGAGGTTTCTCGCCGTGAAGACAGATCGTTACCTAGACCCGACCCGACCCGAATGGAACACTTTTCAGAAGCTTTTTGCTCCTTAACCTGCGCCCCACTGCAGACCTCTGGATTTCCCGCGTCATACTGGGGGGAGCTGTTTGGACACCCCTCTTTTAACTTGGCCAAAAACATAGTTTTGCCAACCCTATTTTGCCCACCTTGCCCCCGGAATCCGCCGCCACTGCAATGGTAGGCCCATAGGCCGTTTTTGGTTCGTTTGCTATTGCACTGTCGCACGCGACAGATTATTTTTCCAACCTTGATTTCAAGGTTCCAAATACTTTGAAAACAACAATCTTCTGGATTTGAATAAATGTGACAGCTCCGCCTTTGGCGGATTTCGTTTGCAACAGCTTCAGAGATTTGTGCACCTATGGCTGACCCTGGGATGCGGGTTGTGCGTATGTAGATGAGGTCAAAACCAGTTAGAGGCGAGCGTGTCTCAGTACCAGCGAGCGCTCGACACGTCGAACGTGTTTTTAACCCACCACCACCCAGCGTCGTGTCCAGTACAAATCCGCACTGTGCGTCTTTCAGTGTCCTTCGTGCCGTGGTATGTCATTGTCTTACTGTTCTTTGTGCGTGTTCACCTCTCCAAACAACTTATTTGAAATGACACGCATGCGCACACGGCTTGAGCGATGTGTGCGCTTGCGTGATCTTGGCGTCATGTTAGACGCCAAACTCACATTTGCTGATCATGTAGACGCCACCATCTCTAAAGCCAATCGAATGCTAGGACTGCTCATTAGGAGCATGCAGATGTCCGCTAGCGCACACCGAACGCGATTTG
>VOPJ01013586.1:0-18292 GCA_014673585.1 Semibalanus balanoides
AACTATTGGCGGGCAGTGCAGCCGGCTTTATGATGTCATTGGGAGGGAAACATAATTGAATTTGAGCCTAGTTCTGCTAGCTGGATGGAGTTTATGTGGTGCAGCCTCTGGCGGCATTTCAACACATCCCTATGTGGTTAGGGATTAGCGAGTAAGGATAAGCCTGAGCGTGGTTTACAAATGGGATGTAGATTAAAAAATATATGGCCATTAAGTACGATTGATATGCCTCCCAACGTCGTCATCAAGCTGACTGCACCTCCCCGCGCCCGCCACTTGTTCAGGCTTGTCACACTACCTACAGTGCTCGTGCTGTGTATGCAAGTGTGACGCCTGCCCTCACCTGGCTCACTCACCTGGTTAGGTTCCCCTTACTGAGCATTTACATTGGATAGGAAATGAAAGAAAGAAACATAAAGGAACCCTAACAAAATGCCCTACCAGCTAGCTTCTATTACATAGTTTGTTATCCCTGTCTATGGTCTTAGGCAATCGTCTTTACAAATATCTCACCCAAACACTTATGCAAAGTCTCCGCTTTCCAACAATGAACATTTGCTCCACTTATAGGTACCATTCAACATCAGATTGAGTTTCTCCCTTAGTGAAGACTCAAAACCATGTATCCATTTTCCTAATAATCACTTAGGAGGCATACTATTCCAACTCCCGCACCTGCATGTCTCTCCAGAGTCCAGTCTTCAGTGAACAACTTCCTAAAAAGGGTGACAGGGATGGAGCCCCAGATTTTTTGTCAGGGGGAAATAAAAATGTAGGAGCCTCCATTTGAGGAAAGGCCTTTGATCTCCATAGCGCTTCTCTGGCTTCCCCTCTGGCTTCCAGAGAGCTGCTTCTAGACTTCAGGGGCAGAGCTGCTTCTGGAGTTTAGGGGACCTTTGACCTCCATAGGACCCCCTTTGGCCTCCAGGGGCCCACCTCTGACCTCCAGGGGCCACCTTTGACCTCCATAGGTCCCCCTCTGGCTTCCAGATGGCCTCCTCTGGCCTTCAGAGGCCCCCGCTGACCTCCATAGGACCCCCTTTGGCCTCCAGGGGCCCACCTCTGACCTCCAGGGGCCACCTTTGACCTCCATAAGTCCCCCTCTGGCTTCCAGATAGCCTCCTCTGGCCTTCAGAGGCCCCCTCTGCCCTACATTGGACCTCTCTGGCTTCCAGAGGCCACATGTGACCTCTGTGATGGGGCCTCTTTGAAGCATGGAGGGGCCTCCTTAAAGGGAATAGTTCACCTTTAACATAGGGTTTTGAGTTGAGATAGCCAAGTTGTGGCGCATTGCTTCGAAATGACTTGTTGACGCTTTCACATTTCCAAGAAAACCTCTTAAATTATTTAATAGTCAGTCCTAAAAGTCGGCGGACCGGGTATAACCCGGCTAACTCCAATCGCTGAGTGGCTGGTTTTGGCTTGAGTTGACTATGATATGACGCACAGATGACGTAAGACTTGGGGAAAGTGTAAAGCTGCTGGACAAAAACCATGCTGTTTCAGTACCGCATTTCTTTTATTGCAAGAATGGAACTTTGTCAGGGTAATGCTATTGCATAGTGATTTTTGATGTTTAAATCTTCTATAAAACATTTTTCTTACAACGTTTCTGGTAGCGTATGCGTAGCGTTCAGCCGCTGGCCTGAACGTTCCGGCTCGCGTACCAAATTGTTGATTCTGTCCCCTCACCACTCCACCGAACCCCACCTCGTTACCAGTACGCGCGTGCCGGCGTCTGATTGGCCGCCCGCGGCGCAGCCGCCCGCTGATACGCCCAGTGATAGGAGTCGACCGGCGAGAACCGGTACGCCAGTGACGTGTAGACCGTGCATGACCTTGTGGAACAAACATAATCCAGACGACGCACCCGTTAGAGCACCGGACAGTGAGCGACGATGGCGCGACACTACACTTTCATACAGTGAAACTAAAATAGTGACGAATACCTACTTAACCCGCGCCCCCGCTGGGGTATCCAGCCGAACGCGCCCCGCTGGGGCGGGGGCGCATATTTACATAAACAACCACACCCTCGTTATCTTCTATGAACCAATGACCGTAGCGAGACCGCCGCAATACGGCAATCGAAAGGTCTCATTTGTGATACGCACCCAAACGCATAAACGTGTTTGTTTTCGAAATAACGGTCACATTCAGGCAAGGTCAGGTAAGGTCAAAAATGGAGTAATTTTAAGTTTTGGGCCATATTTTCTGTCCAAAGCCTTAGTTGTAACTATTTGAGCACACCAGTTGCTTCTCACAAAGGTAAATGCATTTCCTGCATTAAGCAAAAGTGTGAAATTTTAAGCAAAGCGTCAAGGTCAATTCGTCACAAAAGGTCACTGATGGCAAGAGGTTTACGAAAGTCATGCGACATATGTTTTATGGGTTGCTTTACACGTGTAATTCGAAAATTAAAGCCATTTTGACAATCTGACACCGTGAAAGGTCAAAGTCAGGTCATATGAGGTCAAATTGTGAAATTGACATTTTTCATACAAAAAAACATTTTTATTGTCCAGTTTTGTCTCAGAAAAACAGCTATGATATTTATTTGTCTCTATCTGGTAAAAAAAGGTAAAAAAAATTTATTTTGCAAAATGACGTCATGAGTTACTTACACTTGGGTGAGTCTATAAGTCAGTCAAAAATTCAGATATTGCTTTGAAAATTTGGTTTGGGTTTTGTTGTTATACTTAGTATCTCTTACATATATTCCGCGTTTTTCAAATATTTCGAAATTTTTGCTTGTGAGAATTTTTCTTAAAAAAAATCATTTATTTTCTTATTTTTGGGGTCCAAAAAACTCAAGATTTGCAAAATTCACGATAGCCAGGTTTTTGAAGGACAATGCCAATTTCCCACCTTTTTTGGTGTTTTATTTTTGATTTGTTCATACCTCCAATTTCTTTTCGAATTTTCAAAACGTTCATCGGTTTTTTCCACCAAAAAATGCATGTCATGACGTCATCAAAAGGCCAGTTTTTTCTTCCAAAGTTATTTTATCAAATTCATCATAAAAAATTTGAAGAAGGATGTCAAATTGATGTGGGATAAGGTACTGAAGTTCCACGCGGTATCTGCCATGGTTATTGAGTTATTGAGAAAAATCTTGGGAAGGGGGGCAGGAATATGCCCCCCAGCGGGGCGCGCGGTTAAAGAAAAGTACTCGGAATGGTTTTTTCAAAAGCGTTGTATTTTCCGGCATCTTCAGCAAGTACCTTGGGCAAGTACCACCAGATACGACCCGATCCCTCACTAAATCGACTGACTTGATGTGCTTCTCAGCCAGCTGATTTCGCATTACTTTGAGAAAAGATATGAATTATCACCAAATAATTGGACATTTAATTTGTTTTTTCGGCCTAAAGTATAGGCTTTTCTTTGCACTTACTAGTAATATGATACTTAATTTCTTGGCTTTCTCTTTTCGAATCATTTCTTGAAGCCTTATTTCTCTTTTTTTTCAAAGGTGAACTATTCCGGATTCCCTTTAAATGACAGTGGCAAAAAAGATATGTTTGCCCCCTGCCTGACAACAAGGGGGCGACTGCCCCTCCTGGCCCCTGGTTGTGCCACACCTGGGTGGTTGGTGTATCTCTGTTCTACGAGGTTTCCTTCCCCTCATGCAGTGGGCGAGTTAAGGAAATATTAACAGTAGCTAGTTGAAACAAGCCTAAGGCTATGATAAACCTGTTGCATTTATAGGCGATGATTTTGTCATGTTTGCTTAACGATTTTGTGTATCAGTTTAGGTAGTTTTAACCTTTAGTTTAAGTTATTTAGTTGTTTGTATCATTTACTTTTGCAGTATTAGGGCCTGTTTCACAGACGCAATGTTCTCATTACAGAAAGTTCTTGTGCGGATCCGTCATTGTTTCCAAAATGGCAGACATGCTTCCTCAAAATCCAGCGATTGAGGAAGAGACAGAGGCCAAGTAAGATGAGCATGTTGCACTACATTTTTACCTGCACCCATTGTGTACACACCTCAACATATCCTATTGATGTGTCTTTGTCAATACATTTCCAATTAGTTGATAAAACACAGTTTGAGTAGGTACTTTTTAGACAATGACTATTGACTATTGGTTGTGTATGGCTGATATAATCATTAGGTTAAACAGCGCCTGATCTGAACTTAGTAAAAGCAGGCTATTTTGTAGGCAACAGGAATTTGCTGCCAAGTAGTCATTATTTTAAGTGTTCATGATGTGAACACTGTTTGTTGAACACTGAATTGTTCCAGGGACCAACCAAAATCGACCCATTCATTCAATCAGATCACAAATAATAAAATCCCAAATTTAATTTGCCCATTCTTTTAACCAGTCCTGTGGCCTAATATATTTTACCATACCGCTACCCACTGTGTTGTTTCCCCATCCACCACTGCAGTGTTGATCACCCTATCGCTCCACCACTGCAGTGTTGATCACCCTATCGCTCCACCACTGGCAGTGATTGATCGCCCATCCCGCCCTCCACCACTGCAGTGGATCCACCCTATCGCTGCCACCACTGCAGTGTTGATCGCGCCTATCGCTCCACCACTGCTAGTGTTGATCGCCCTATCACTCCACCACTTGCAGTGTTTGATCGCCCTATCGGCTCCACCACTTGCAGTGTTTGATCACCCTATCGCTCCACCACTGCTAGTTGTTGATCGCCCTATCGCTCCACCACTGCAGTTTGATCGCCCTATCGCTCCCCACTGCAGTTTGTTGAGTCGCCCTATCGCTTCCAACCACTGCAGTGGTTGATCACCCTATCCGCCTCCACCACTGCAGTGTTGATCGCCCATCGCTCCACCACTGCAAGTGTTCGATCGGCCCTATTCGACTCCACCACTGCAGCTGTTGATCGCCCTATCGCTCTCCACCACTGAGCAGTGTTGATCACCCTATCGCTCCACCACTTGCCAGTGTGTGATCCCACCCTATCGCTCCACCACTGGCAGTGTTGATCACCCTATCGCTCCACCCACTAGCGCAGTGTTGATCGCCCTAATCGCTCCACCACTGCCAGTGTTGATCGCCTCCTATCGCTCCACCACTGCAGTGTTGAAATCACCCTAATCGCATCCACCACTGCCAGTGAGTTGATCACCCTATCGCTCCCACCACTTAGCAGTGTTGATCACCCTATCGCCCTCCACCACGTGCAGTGTTGATCACCCTAATCGCCTCCACCACTGCATGTGTTTGATCAGTGATCACTCCTATCGATCTCACCTATCTGCAGTGTTGAATCGCCCTATTGCGCTCCAACCACGCCAGCTGTTGACGCCCTATCGCTCCACCCACTTGCAGTGTGATCAGGTGATCATCTCCTATCGCTCCACCACGATGCAGTGTTTGATCCACCCTATCGCTCCACCACTGCAGTTGTTGATCGCCCTATCGCTCCACCACTGCATTTGATCAGTGATCACCCCTATCGGCCTCCACCCACTGCAGTGTTGATCACCCTATCGCCTCCACCACTGCAGTGTTTGATCGCCCCTATCGCTCCACCACGCAGTGTTGTCATCACCCTCATCGCTCCACCACTTGCAGTGATTATCGCTCCTATACGCTCCACCCACTGCCCAGTGTGATCGCCCTATCGCTCCACCACTGCGTGTTAGATCGCCCTATCGCTACCACCCACTCAGTGGTTGACTCCACCCTATCCTCCAACCACTGCAGTGTTTGATACGCCCGTATACGCTCCCACCACTGCAGTGTTGATCAACCCTATCGCTCCACCACTGCAGTGTGATCGCCCTATCGCCTCGCACCACTGCAGTGTTGATCACACACCTATCGCTCCACCACTGCAGTGTTGATCACCCCTAAGTCCTCCACCACTGCAGTTGTTGATCTTCCCTATCGCGTTTCCACCACTGCAGTGTTGATGCCCTTATCGCTCCACCACTGCAGTGTGATCGCCCTATCACTCCCACCACTGCAGTGTTATCGGCCCTATCGCTCCACCTACTGCAGTGTTGATCGCCCTATCGCTCCACCACTGGCAGTGTTGATCGCCATCGCTCCACCACTGCAGTGTTGATCACCCTATCGCTCCAAAAAACCACTGCAAGTGTTGAATCAACCCTATCGCCTCCACCACTGGCAGTGGTTGATCACCCTTTCGCTTCCACCACCTGCAGTGTGATCACACCTTTTATTTCCCGCCTTTTTTTTTTTCCCAACCACTGCAGTGTTTGATCACCCTATCGCTCCACCACTTGCCAGGTTTGATCAACCCTATCGCTCCACCACTGCAGTAGTTGATCACCCTATCGCCTCCACCACTGCCAGTGATTGATTCGCCCTATCGCCTCCACCACTGCAGTGTTGATCGGCCCTATCGCTCCATCACTTGCAGTGTGATCAGTGATCACCCTTATCGCTCCACCACTGCAGTGTTGATCGCCCTATCGCTCCACCACTGCAATAGTAGTTGATCACCCTACGCTTCCACCACTGCAGCTAGTTTTGATCGCCCTATCGACCTACCACCACTGCAGTTGATCACCCCTATCGCTCCACCACTGCAGTGTTGATCGCCCTATCGCTCCACCACTGCAGTGTTGATCACCCTATCACCCTGCCCCGCAGTCAGCTGCTGCTGCGGCACGCCTCACAGAACTCTCTGGACGAGAGCTCCCAGCGGCAGGGGCAGCGCGACCCGGCGCCCGACCGGCCTCCCTACCGCAACAGCTCGCACGGCGCGCGCGCCTTCCTGCAGATGTTCGCCATGCGCCGGTTAGTGCCAGTCCAGACATATTGTGCCAGGGCAAACAATAAGATGTAAGATCTGCAGGATCCCACGACAAACTGATTTTCCAGGATCCAGGATCCCACGATTTCTCTTCTCCATGATCCACGATTCATAGGATCTCACGAAAAATGATTTGCCAAGATCCGCAGGATCTCACGACAAATTGATCCTGCAGGATCCAGGATCCAACAAGATCTCATATCTTGGATCCTAGGGGTCCTGGATCTGGGATCTTGGTACATGTCTGAGAGCCTCAGACATAGTTTGCAGTTTTTTAGTGATCACTGGGCTGATGCGGGTCATAACCGCCACTGAGAAGACAAAAGGGCGATCAGCACGCAGCTCTGCCACGATCTGTGTCATATCGCTCCGTGACAGCACGTGACCGCGACCTGTTCAATCTCCTATTCGTGTAAATAATTGCAGACACCGTTCCCGACCGATGGCGTTACTGCTGGTTTATCGCTGACGTCACTGTTGACATCACCTGGCCGCAGGGAGAGGGCGCTATGCGACGTCATTCTGGAGGTGGAGTCGCGTGAGATCTACGCGCATAAGGTGGTGCTGGCGTCCGCTAGTCCGTACTTCAGGGCCATGTTCACAAGTAAGTGCCAGTGCTGCAGAGCTTCGGTCACACGTGAGTTGCGAGACGGCCGCGAAATGACCTTGAAGGGACACTGCCACCTTCAAAAAAGTTATAAAATGTACGCCGTTTGTTGTGCAAAATATTAAATAATTGCTGCTGAACACGATTATGACATTTGTTTCTCACAAAAAGTGCTCAATTTCATTAAAAAATTAATATTTGGGCTAATGACGTCATATGAAATAATTTTGGGAAATAGAGAAAACCTTCACGCTTGCCATGGTGTATGACTAGTGTATGCGCTAATGTTATAGCCAAAATGTTTAAAAAACAAAGTCGACTATCATCAACATTTGAGTAAAGAGTGACGGACCGACGATCGGCTCAGGGCTCCCGCTCAAATACACTGCGGGACTGGGGATTTTTACAGATTCAAAATCAAACTAAAATGCGGTTTGCTTGGATTCGACCTTGCGTGAGTTGTTTTTAACTGTATACTATACATAATTCCAATGCCTAGCACGGAAAATGGCTATCTCAACTCAAATATAATGTTAAGATGGCAGTGTCCCTTTAAACTGAAGACGTCGCATCACCTTGCTTCATGCTTGTTATCGTCGTAACACTGATAAACAAGCAAGTGACTTCCGGGTGGCCGGCGGTTAGTGTGGTGTCCAGGATTCGAAGAGGGCGGACAGAACCGCATGAACCTGCTGAAGGACTGACAACATCCTCGCCGTCATGTCCAGGTTCCGACGATTACACCATGTGAAGTTGCTGCAGGACTGACAACATCGTATCCATCATGTCCAGGTTTCGATGATTACACCATGTGAAGTTGCTGCAGGACTGACACCACCCTCTCCACCTTGTCCAGGTTTCTATTTGAGCTACCATAACCGTGTGAACCTGCTGTAGGACTGACACCACCCTCTTCACCAAGACCAAGTCCAGGTTCGGATTTGAGCTACCAGAACCGTGTGAACCTGCTGTAGGACTGACACCACCTTCTTCACCATGTCTAGGTTTCGAGGAGAGCCGTCAGAACCGTGTGAAGCTGCAGGAGATGGACCCCACTGCGCTGGAGGCCCTGGTGGACTACATCTATTCGGCAGAGATCCGTGTGACGGAGAGTAATGTTCAGGTAGGCCGGTGTGGGACGCTGGTCAGCCAACGGCCACGCGAAGTTAGACTCGAGCTGAAATCAGTCGAGCCTCTTTATCATTTAGGTATCGCTAGTGGCACTAGTAAAAATGCAGTCTGTATGCATAGATGGTCCAGCGGAGCGGACGGGTTAGCACTAGTCTAGTGCTAACCCGTTCGCTCCGCTGGACGATCTATGCATACAGACTGCATTTGTACGTTGTTTGTCATATTGCCGAGGTACTCACCCGTCAAGGGATCGTGGTTTGTGACTTATAGACTTTTCAAGTCGGTGCGAACGGCTATATTTTGTACGTTTACTGCTAAACCCCTTCTCCGTGCTATAGGTATCGCTGGCGTGCGCATTGGGCGTCATTGAGATTCAGATATAGGTGGCGCTGGTGTGCACAAACAAACCCGAGCCTCGCTGGTGGCGTATAGTTCAAGTTCCGCCCATCAGAGGGCGGACGGCGGTATTATCGGTGGAAGATGTGTCGTGTTATTTTTTTCTAACAGTCAGACATTATCTTTCCTTGTAGGAGAACGGTTTGATGTTGGGAAATGTAGGGAGCAGAATGATATACACACATGTTGTCATGCTATTTGAAAAATGATTTCTTAGATACTGTTTAATGCTAATGTGTCATAACTACATAACATGTCGTAATTATGATAGGTATAAGGGAAAATTTAGTTGGCAAAGCACGGACATCCATCCACCTTTTAATCCTCCCGACTGCCGATCCTCTATCCCCTGTCACGCCGACGTTTACCCGGGTCTGTGGCTGCTGGGCCACCGGGCATGACGCCCTCGAGCCGTCCCCGGAGTGTGGCCGTCGTTTCATGGCGTGGGCCCTCCTCGCGCTTCGTTCCTGCGGGGAAGGGCCTTGTTCATGGGCGGCTGCCCGGTTCGCGGTGTCATTTTGACCCACTTTTACCCCTTCTCCTTCATCCCATGGCTGCGCAATGGTCCGACTGGGCCGAAGCGGTCTCTCCCTAAACCAAACGAAACAAAAGCAAAGCACGGACAGACAGACTTGCTTAAAATAGTAAGTTAGAGTACAGGGAAGGTATACACAGGAGGCGCCACTCCGACACTTTTGGCTTGGCTTATACATAAGCCAGACAGAAAAAAGCGGCGATAAGCTAGATGCTAGATGCTATTTGACCAGCTAGTCTAGAGGCTATTTAGAATAATATATTTAAATCAACACTTGAGTGAGCCAACATCACGTTTTGACGTATGAATGAAAGAAATCGGCCTGGCGAATATGGCAGCACTGCGTTGTCGCCGACAGCAACGGGTAAACCCGGGGAGGAGTGGCGCCTCCTGTATATCCCTTCTCCGTGGTACACTGTGACGTCGTGTTCTGACCCGCCGTAATGGCTGGGAACACAGCCCGGCGTGGTCCCCACTGCGTTTTATCGCTGTCCTGCTACCGTAAAGCTCCGGTGAAAAGGATGAGGTATGTTAGCTTGTCAAGTGTACTCTGCCATCGGGTGCAGCTAAATGTTGCGTCGAATCGAGTTAAGCCTCTGGTGTTGGATGGACTTTATTAATTGGGTCGAAAGTAGTGCCCGGATTTGGGGAAAGGGTCTAAGGACTGGAACAAAACAATCAGCAAAATAACCGTAGCGTGGAATGCACATGTTCAAGGCGGTTCAAGACGTCTTTAAACATCATGCACCATTCTGACATATTCACTTACTTGACACACTGAACTTCGAAGACGTCATGACTGACGTCACCTGTCTGTCGGACTATGAGTGACTGACGTTGCTGCCGGTGCTGCCACAGATCCTGCTGCCCGCCTCCAACCTGCTGCAGCTGGGGGACGTGCGGGACGCGTGCTGCGACTTCCTGCAGAGCCACCTGCACCCGACCAACTGTCTCGGTACGTGTGGCCGGGGCTGACTGGAGCTGGTGTGCGGCCTCGGGGTGTGTGGGTGGACACGGGGCTACTGGGGGGGGGGGGGACGTTGTATCCTGTCCATGGACACTTGTCCATGGCCCTGCCTGTCCATTGGAACAGTGGCAGGATTTTCTCATGACCGTCTCGGAGTAGAAAAATATATACAAACCATTAGTGGCCGGTAGGGAGTGAAATTGCCATTTTATGAAAATTTATTTTTTTCATTTTGTTAAGGCGAAAAAAAAATTATTAGGGATTAAGATTAATAGTATGTTTTAATCTGATGGGATAAGGGAAATTGTATTTATACTTACAATATATTCGGTAAAAGCAGTTGAAGAGAGCGATTCTAGGAAAACAATTTAAGAGAGCAAAATTTATGGAACCAGAAAATTAAAGTCCAGAAAATGGTCAAATTCCCAGGCTGGAATACTTCAACTAAATAGGGAATACTCCGCAACTATATGAATACCACCTGTGTGTGCCGCTGGCTGATGTAACACTGATGTAACACTGATGTAACACTGACACGGTATGTATGTAACACGGCTGATGTAACACGGCTGATGTAACACTAAGCGGGCAGCCTATGTCTGAGTCGGTGTGATGACCTCGGTGTGCCCACATCGCATCGGTGTGATGACCTTGGTGTGCCCACACGGCATCGGTGTGATGACCTCGGTGCTCCCACACGGAATCGGTGTGATGACCTCGGTGTGCCCACATCGCATTGGTGTGATGACCTCGGTGTGCCCACACGGAATCGGTGTGATGACCTCGGTGCTCCCACACGGCATCGGTGTGATGACCTCGGTGTGCCCACACGGAATCGGTGTGATGACCTCGGTGTGCCCACACGGAATCGGTGTGATGACCTCGGTGTTCCCACACGACATCGGTATGATGACCTCGGTGCTCCCACACGGCAGGTATCCGTTCGTTTGCCGATCTGCACGGGTGTACCGACCTCAAGACCAACGCCGATGCCTACATCGAGCTCAACTTCAGGTCAGACGCCGACGGGTCAGGTCCAGGGTTCAGAAGAATACACTGAAATCGAGTCGTGTGCGAGCCTGGCAGACGTACATATGTGTAAACGTCTATATGCTATGCATACTTATGTACGTAATACGTATACACAGCGGCTCTGTAGAGAAGACAATGCATATCAGTGATTGCCGTTTGCGTAAAATCAAAATGTGTATTAGCGAGACGTGCTGTGTACTGGCATACGGGGTGTGGGTAGATTAGCGACTGTGTTTGAAGTCAGTCGTGACTGTGCTGGAAAATGGGGTGTACACAGTACAGCTCTGTAAAGTTACAATAATGATTATTAGTGCTAAGTCAGTGGTATTGGTGCTAACTGCTCAGCCCGTTTCTCTGCCAGTGAGGTGATAATTAGCGCTAAATCAGTGGTTTTGGTGCTAACTGCTCAGCCCGTTTCTCTGCCAGTGAGGTGATAATTAGTGCTAAGTCAGTAGTTTTGGTGCTAACTGCTAACTGCTGAATTTGCTGCTCTCTGTTGCAGTGAGGTGGTGGAGTGTGAGGAGTTCCTCACCCTGACGGCAGACCAGGTGATCCAGCTCATCTCCTGCGACAGGCTGTCGGTCGCTAACGAAGAGAAGGTATGGCCGCGGACGGGCACCTCTGCAGCCGCAGTGTCCTAGGACTGGAAAATTTGGGTGTAAAGCGATACCCTACAAGGAATAATATTCCACTTCTTTTTCCCAATTTGAAGGGTTATTTTCCACTCTTTTTCACTTTTCAGATTATTTTTCGCTTCTTTGCTTTAATATGCGAAAACTTAGAAAATGTATCAAGTTTTTGATAGCAAGACGTCGTGTATATTCTTGAAAAAGGCTCTTTAAGAGATACAATTTTTCACTCTTTTTGCTGATTTTCAGTCTGAATTTTCCACTCTGCAGCCTGGCACTAAAGCAATCCTAGGACACTGTCTGCAGGTGTGGGAGTGAGGCGCTGGGAGAAATCCTGCATCGTCAGGCGCGCGAGCGGTCTTCAATGACAGACGATGACCAGTGTTAATGCAGCCCCTAACCCTCACCCACGGGGGGGGGGGGGGTGACAGGCCACTTCTTCGGGCCGCAATCATCATCATCATGGCCTAGTAGTTATAGTGTTATAGTGTTTAATGAATGTATCCATGGCAATTGGTTAAAGAGACATGCAATGGGCGCAAATTGACCCAAAGGTGTCGGCGCGCCCTTAAACCCCAATAAACAAAAGAGACATGCAAGTTGCACAGTGGTTGGCATAGTTGTCGCTGCATTAATTTCCACAGCAAACCTACAGATTTGCTATTTACATTTCCGAATATATCTTTCCTGGCTACTGTTTGGGGGGGGGGACTCTTCTTGATTCTGCTCGTCATCCGTCCTGCGCCTGATAGAAGGCGACCACTGACCGCTGCCCCCCCCCCCCTGTGTTGCAGGTGTACGAGTGTGTGCTGCGCTGGATCAACTACGACCTGGAGGCGCGGGAGCGGCACCTGGCCGACCTCATGTCACAGGTATGTCTGTCTGTCTCTGTCTGCCTGTCTGTCTGCCTGTCTGCCTGTCTGCCTGTCTGCCTGTCTGCCTGTCTGTCTGTCTGTCTGTCTGTCTGTCTGTCTGTCTGTCTGTCTGTCTGTCTGTCTGTCTGGTCTGTCTGGTCCTGTCCTGTTTCTGTCTGTCTGTCTGTTCTGTCTGTCTGTCTTGTCTGTCTTGCTCTGTCGTCTGTCTGTCTGTCTGTCTGTCTGTTCTGTCGCATCTGCTGTCTGTCTGTCTGTTCTTGTCTGTCTGTCTGTCTTGTCTGTCTGCTCTGTCTGTGCTGTCTGGTCTGTCTGCCTGTTCCGGCCTGTCCGCCTGTTCTGTCCGCCTGTCCGCCTGTCCGCCTGTCCGCCTTGTCCGCCTGTCCGCCTGTCCGCCTGTCCGCTGTCCGCCTGTCGCCTGTTCCGCCTTCCGCCTGTCCGCCTGTTCCGCTGTCCGCCTGTCCGCCTGTCCGCCTGTCCGCCTTGGTCCGCCTGTCCGCCTGTCCGCCTGTCCGCCTGTCCGCCTGTCCGCCTGTCCGCCGTCCGTCCGTCTGCCTGTCCGTTCCGTCTGCCTGTCCGTCCGTCTGCCTGTCCGTCCGTCTGCCTGTCCGTTCCGTCTGCCTGTCCGGTCCGTCTGCCTGTCCCGTCCGGGTCTGCCGTCCGTCCGTCTACCTGTTCGTCCGTCTGCCTTGTCCGTCCGTCTGCTCTGTCCGTCCGTCTGCCTGTCCGTCCGTCTGCCTGTCGTCCGTCTGCTGCCTCCGTCTGCCTGTTCCGTCCGTCTGCCTGTCCTCGTCTGCCTGTCCGTCCTTTATCGTCTGCCTGTTCCGTCCGTCGCCTGTTCCCGTCCAGTCTGCTGCCCGCCTGTCTGCTCGTCCTGTCGCCCGCCTGTCTGCCCCGCCTGGGATCTTGCCCGCCTGTCTGCCCGCCTGCCTGTCTGCCTGTCTGCCCGCCTGCTGCCCGCCTGTTGCCCGCCTGTCTGCCGCCTGTCTGCCGCCTGTCTGCCCGCCTTCCTGTCTGTCTGCCTGTCTGCTGTTTCTGCCTGTCTGCCTGTTCTGGCCTGTCTGTCTGTTCTGCCTGCCTGCCTGCCTGTCTGTCTGTCTGTCTGTCTGTCTGTCTGTCGGTCTGTCTGTCTGTCTGGCTGTCTGTTCTGTTGTCTGTCTGTCTTGTCTGTCTGTCTGTCTGTCTGTCTGTCTGTCTGTCGTCTGTCTGTCGTCTGTCTGTCGTCTGTCTGTCGTCTGTCTGTCGTCTGTCTGTCGTCTGTCTGTCTTCTGTCTTGTCTGTCTGTCTGTCTGTCTTGTTGTCTTGGTCTGTCTGTCTTGTCTGCTGTCTGTCTGGTCTGTCGTCGCTCTGTCTGGTCTGTCTGTCTTGCATTGGTGACCATCGGTTTGAAACCCGTCGCGCTGAGCCATGACCATATTTCAGTACTGCCTCGTCTGATCTGTGACACAGCTGTTCTCAATGTGGCGGTGCTCGGGACTGTATCATTCTCCTGGTGTATAGGGTTGCTGCTTTTGATGGAGTACGGTCGGCTTCCTGCGGAAGTCACTAGCTGACGTGACTGTACGTGACAGTGCGTGACTGTGCGTGACAGTGTATGACTGTGCGTGACTGTGTGTGTGTGACAGGTGCGCCTACCGCTGCTGTCACGTGACTTCCTGGTGCAGCAAGTGAAGAAGGAGCCCCTGTTGCAGCCAAACGCTGCCTGTGAGTATAACAGCTGGCCCGTCCCGGCCGCGCCACCGTGTCTTATTGCGTGTCACCCTTAGACATGTCACACAGCACAGACAGAGAACCAGTAAAGAGAGAACCGCGTATGGCAATCGCCGGAAACCGTGACAGGTGCTTCTTTCTTCGCAAGGAAGTTAATTGAGACGTTCTCAGTTCTTACTGGCTGTCGTGTTTTACTGTTTCCGACTCCCGGTGGTGGTGTTTGTTTATTTGTTATGCAATCATTTTTAATCATGTTTATTTATTAACATGTTTATTTACTTTAATTTATATGATCTCCGACGGAATGAATCATTTATAGACGAAGTCACAAATATTGAACTACTACCCACTGGCGGATCGAGGAGTAGAGTGGGGGATTTAGGTCCATGCCTCTCCCCCTCCCCAAGGTCCAGAAACCATGATTTGATCCCCTCTCCAAAAATGACGGATGTACATTATTCGCTGGGCGGGTTGAAGGAGTGCTCTACCCCCGGCCTCCCCCTGGTAACAACTTCTCGCGGACGGCTGACGGCCCGCTACCCCCCACTCGACAGCTTTTTTGGAAATACGCCACTGGATTCTATCACCCCCCCAAAAAAAAACAAAAAAAACACACACACAGAGACGGCTAAATACGCTAGTGCTATTTTCTGCCATGTTTTTGTTGATGTAAATTGTCTTGCTGCCGTTAGGTCCAGTAGCGTCTAATAATTGTCGCGGCGTCCGCGGACGGTTTGTGTCCCACGCTTCCTCCCGGGCGTGGGTGGCCCCAACACCGTGTCCGCCGCCAGCTGTTGCACTGACATGTGTCCCCCTGCCGTCCGCAGGCAAGGACTACCTGATCGAGGCCCTGCTGTACCACCTGTCCGTCTCTAACGAAGGCGGACCGGCCGTGGAGAGCCTGCGGACCAAGCCGCGCCAGCCGGTCGGACTGCCCAAGGTACCGGGGATGTACCGGGGGGGGTACCGGGGAGGTACAAGGTACCGGGGAGGAGGAGACTGATGGGTGGGTGGCTGAGGGCGGCAGGGGGGATTGAGGGATTGGGTTCACAGGGGGAGGTGGGGTATGGAGGTATGGGGCGGATGGCGATTGAGGGATTTGTGGGTGGGGGGGGGGGGGGGGTACGGGAAGGGAGAGATGGGGCTCACGGGATGGAGTATGGAGGGATGGGGCTCACGTTCGTCAAGACAGACTGTAACTGCCCTACGTGCGCTACTGCCCAGACAAGCTGACTGTGAATGTTCGCCACCTGTGTCTCCCAGGTGCTGCTGGTGGTGGGTGGCCAGGCGCCGAAAGCGATCCGCTCTGTCGAGGCCTATGATCTCAAACAAGAGAAGTGGTTGACCCTCTCCGAGATGCCCAACAAACGCTGCCGGTATGTCGAGGACCGGGTGAGGGGGGGCTGCTGAGTGCCCGTGTGTCTGGAGAGGGTGGGTTTGGTTTGGGAAGACACCAGCGTGTTGATAGGGACTGACGGGGGGCGGGGGGGGGACTGTCTGTGTCAGTTGTCATTAGGGAGAGTGGGTTGGCTTTGGGAAAGAGCGACCAGTGTGTTGTGGTAAGTATTGGCCTCGTTTTTCATGCGCCTGTTCTGAATTGGGGTTGCTATTGCAACATTGTCAGTCTGGTTAGCTGGGGACGATTTATCGCCGAGTGAGGATCCTGCCAGGGATGTAACCAATGGCTTTTCCATCACCGCTGGAGGTGGTTTCCAGTCTACCACCATAGCGAATGCTTATCCTGACACTTATATATAAAGCCGTCAGTTTTGTCTGTCTGCCCTAAAACCCCAATCATCATCAAAGCCGTGAGTTTCCCAGCCAAAAATCATCTTGGGCATGACTGATCGGGCACAATGGTTTAATCCCATTGTGCCCGATCAGTGCCCAAGTTAATTGTTGGCCTGGGCCCAATCTTACCAAGTGCCGTGAATGGCGTAAGTACGGCATGCCGTGAATGGAGTGCTCAGAATGCCGCCACTATTTAACCACAGCGTTTGGTTCGGGCTCTCTCGTTGTCGAAATAGCCTAGACGGTAGAGCGCTATGCTTGATGATATGATATACCCCGGTTCGATCCCAGAGTCCGAAACTTTTCAGGCTGCGCATCAATACTAGCCGTATTTACCCATTCACGGCATTTGGTAAGACTGGACTCTTGGTAAGATTGGGCCCTGGTTACGGCTTGAGCGATCGTGCCGCCACCACCTAACCTCTAGTTGCGCCGTTCACCGCCAGGTGCGGCGTGGCCGTGCTGGACGGCAAGGTGTACACGGTTGGCGGCTTCAACGGCTGCCTGCGCATCCGCACCGTCGACCTCTATAACCCGCAGACGGACGCCTGGCAGAGCTGCGTCAACATGGAGGTGCGACGCTCCACGCTCGGCGTCGCCGTCCTTAACGACTGCATCTACGCGGTGAGTGGCGCAGCCCTAAAACCCAAATCATCCTCATCATCGAGTGGCGCAGGGCCGAGGATTTAGGCGTCAGGCAAGCCTTGGCGAAGGTCCTTGCTGTTTTTGGTGCTGTTTTGCTTACGGGCGCCGCAACAGCAAATGTGTTTGCTTTTGCGGATCGTGTAAGTCATGGTGGGATCTACGTTAGGGAAAAACAGGCAATTACCCCCCCCCCCCCACCCCAAGCAAAAAAATCGGTTAGGCAAATGTATGTTCCCCTCCCCCAAACCGTTCTGGGAGGTTGTGATTTTTCTTCCAGGAAGTCGTGATTTGCCCGCGCCTCCTGCTCTTTGTGCTGACGACCCGTCGCTTTAAACGGAATGATACCCCCGCCAACTCGAAACCTAGATCCGACTTTGGCTTCCGTAGGTACCAATCAATACCGTCCACATCGGGCGGGCGGCAGGCTAGCGGAGCGGGAGCTGTGCTGATACAAGTCTGTGTTGCGTTGGTGCGCCTCGTGGTATGTGCAGTCATTTATCGTGGGTGGCTATATTTTAGGGTCGGCCGTAGCACCTCCAACTTGCTCCAACTGCCTCTAATCTCCAACTTCCTCCGTCGTTGCCGAGGCGGCTCCGAGTTGCTCCAAGCTCATCCAACTTGACCCGAAACCTCCTCTAAACTCCTCCAAACTCCTCCAACCTGCTCCCGAAATCGAGGTGGGACATCTGGAGGAGGTTGGGGGAGTACGTTTATGGCGCGGCTGATACATTTGCTAATGTCAACAGATACCCAGCCTTTGACGCAAATAGCTGATACCTCCTCTAAACTCCTCCGATCGTTCCCGTGGCGACTCCCACATCACAGCTCTTGGATGCTCTACTTGCTCTGACCTTCCAGGAGGTGCCACTGGAACAGACCATTAGACACGTGCGGTGTTTGGTTTTACAAATGGTATGCGAAAATATACAATTGTAGATTCTGGTCCGTATTGTATAGATTGTATTTAGTTTCCAGAGGCGGGGATGTTTGATGGATAGCACTATGCCAGATTATCGCATGTCACCTTCTGGTGTTATCCAGTTGCTACCTCTGCCCGACCCCCTGACTGATGACTGATCCCTGTGCCTTGTGACCCAATGAGCGATGATGACCCCTGACCCCGTGACCTGACCTGACCCTGTCCCGCCTCCCCAGGTGGGCGGGTTTGACGGCTGTACTGGCCTGAACACGGCCGAGGTGTTTGAC
>VOPJ01013586.1:18570-117523 GCA_014673585.1 Semibalanus balanoides
CACTGGCCACACCAGGTGCTCCCACTGTCAGGTGGCCACTCGTCTCCACTGGCCACACCAGGTGCTCCCACTGTCAGGTGGCCACTCGTCTACACTGGCCACACCAGGTGCTCTCACTGTCAGGTGGCCTTGACGTCGAGGTCAGCCGGCCAAGGAGGCCAAGCCGATATTTAGCGAAATGCAAAACAATATGAATGATCAATTACCTATATGACACTGGCAGGCATATTTATTGCTTTTAAAACGGGCGAAATAAGCGTGGAAATGCTCAAAGAAGGTCTGAAAAAGCAAATTATTGCCTCAGTGTCATTTTTCAGAATGGAAGAGTTTATTTATTCTTCCTTTACTGATCAGTGGACACTAGTGCTAACCCGTCCGCTCCGCTGGACGATCTATGCATATTGCATACAGACTGCATTTTTACGTTTTTTATTCGTCATATTACCGAGGTACTCACCCGTCAAGGGATCGTAATTTGAGACTTAAAGACTTTTCAATTCGGTGCGAACGGCTATACTTTTTACGTTTACTGCTAAACCCCTTCTCCGTGCTATAGGTGTCGCTGGTGTGCGCATTGAGCGAATATTCTATATACGAGTAGGTGGCGCTGGTGTGCACAAACCGCAACCCGTGCCTCGCTGGTTGCGTATGGTTCAGGTTCCGCTCATCAGAGGGCGGACGGCGGTACTTTCGGTGGAAGTTGTGTCGTGCTATTTTTCTAACACAGTCAGACATTATCTTTACTTGGAGGAGGACGATTTGATGTTGGGAAGTGTAGGGAGCAGAATAATATACGCACAAGTTGTCATGTGATCTGCATAATGATTTCATAGATACTATTAAATGCTTATGTGTCGAAACTACATAACTTTTCGTACTTATAATATGTATGCATAAGGAAAAAGTTGGATGACGAACAGAGAGAAAGACAGACAGACTTTCTTTAAATAGTAAGTTAGATCCTCGACACATCATAACTAATTGTTAACTTAATCTATTATCAACCCTTAACCCTCCCCAGTGAGGGGGGCTGGATCATGGATGCCTCCTCCCTCGTTTTTTAGAGAATAACTCACGTGTATATCAACCGATTACGATGACATTTTCAGCACCCTACATTTGAACAATTTTGAACATACACATACTTTGATTACACATACTCTGAACATTTCGAGCTTCTCTCTCCATAACCCGTGACCTTTGATCAGTTTCTCAAGGTCATGTCAAGTGCAAATAGCGTCCCGCAATATCAATCCTGGTAACTTGTCATTGTGCAGTTTCCAAGTGTGTGTTGTTCAGAGTTCAGATGCATATGCAGTATGCACAGGTGTTTCCAGGTGGCAGTTGTGGTTTCCACTGAGATTGTGACCTCGATTGACCTTTTCAGAGGTTAACCGTGGTGACTGACCTCCGATGACGTCAGATGACTTCTTTGAGCTTCTGGCAGTTTCGATGACATTTTGTGACACTGATCTTAAATATGGGATCCATTTTAAATAATTATATGATCCACTGGGGGTCATGCACTGGGGTCTCAGGTCAAGCAAGGTCACTGACCTCAGATGACCTGGCATCTCCTTTTTGGTAATTAGGCAGTTTCTAAGACATTTTGGAGCGTTGATTTCAAATTTGACACCCGCTAAGCATAATAAGATGTTCATTCAAGATTTTAGCTCGATTAGTGTTCAATTTTTACACATTTACGATTTGATGACATTTGAGTCTTAGACATGACCTCAGAGGTCACCTGATGATCCAAGAGATTAAAATCAGGTATCAAAGGCTCCCGCTCATCACAAGCAGCACGCTCGTTTTTTAATCGAAGCTCTAGCTCAATTAGGGGGTGGTACCGATCCCTTACACGGTCACGCAGTAATCTTGGCCCTACACGGGCTATAGGGTTAACTTACCAACCGGCATATAACCAACTAAATCGTCTTCTAAGTTACAGATAAGTACATACCTACCGCCTACGAGTAAAATGGGCTTATGATTTCCTTCCAATATTTTTATTCAGTTTTGTATTTACTTTTTAGTCTATTTTTCAAGTTGCAATGAAACTGCGCTCCAGGCCTGTTGAATGACTTACCCGGATGCAGTTGTTGCACATCTAGCAGATGGCATTTTTAGTGCAAAATATCATTCCATTTCCATGTGTCCTAATTCGTTATTATACGTCATTTCCTCTTATAGCTAACCGCTGCTGGGTACTGTCGAGTGAAAAACATTTTTACTGAGAACGGCAATATCCGCTTTGATGCTGCTGCTAACTTTTACTGCTCTCTTTCCGTTTGTCCGTGCTGAATGGATTTGTCGCGCGTCGGACGTTAATGGCTGTCGTTACGCGCGTGACATTTTCGCGCTCGGGAAACTCGTCGTCGGCCGGTGTCTGCTGTCAGAGGCCAGCGAATATTCCGGGAATCCACGGTCGCCGAGTGCGCTTCACCCCGCCCCGGGAATCCACGGTCCCATAAAACCTGGCGCTCTATGCTAACGGTGCGGCCGCGATGCGGTCCGGCTTTGAACGGAACGGCGGTGGATGGGCGTGTTTCCTCCGGCGCTTCCAGCTGGCGTGGCCAGCCGGAGATCATTCCTCTTCGTTAAACGGACGGACGACTGCCGGGGCTGTGGGGGGGGGGGGGGGAGGGGGAGGAATGAATAAGAGCCACTGGTTCGTGTTGGCGCTGACCGGACAGATATAGGATGAGAGGAGAAAAACGAATTCCTGTGTGTGTCAGGGATTGTCACGGATCGGGTGGCACCCATGGCATGCCCACTTGCCAGTGCTTCACCCAATTTTCCGATTGTCTGGGTTGGGTACGCCGCATTTTTTTTTACTTTTCCAGGGTACTGGTTGGGCATAGGATAATGGTAATGTAATTTTTGAATAATTGTCGCTAAGCGTTAGTTTTTTACCTTGATAAACGCAGATGTTTTACCAGGTAAAAATATGTTAAATGATGAATATAGGACACTTAAAACAATAAACTTAACGGACAGCAATATATGACAGCAATAAAATCGCTGTAAAGTAATAGTGGGTAAGATTTTAGCCAAAAATATGTCCGAATCCAAAGTCTGAATCCAATAGGATAATGTTGATGAAAAGTGTTCGATAAGTTCAAATAGTCAGCAGCACACAGGTGCGTGATATTATTTCTCGTTAAGTACCCTACTATGCAGAAAACATGCCTAAAGATAATGTTTTGAGAAATTTTGTTAAAAATAATTGAATCTGCCTTAATCTGAATTTGAATGGGCCCCTAATGGGCATGGGCCTCAATATTATGGAATTTTGAATGTGGTCTGGTTGGGCCTGCGGCTTGGTGTTATAGGGCTCGGATGCGGCGGGAGCTTTTGGGGTTAAGGCACCATGTAACAAATCTCTGGTGTGTGGTACGTGTGTGGTGTGTGGTGTGATGTGTGTGTGTGTGTGTGTGTGTGTGTGTGTGTGTGTGTGTGTGTGTGTGTGTGTGTGTGTGTGTGTGTGTGTGTGTGCCATCGTCCCTCCTCTCGCGACTCTCGCCGAATCCCATGTGACACATTACAAATGACCGGACCGTCAGAATACGACTGATGTGACGCCACCAAGACTGAAGATACTGAGGTGCCTAGAGAAGACCTAACCTTATACTGCGCTGGAGTCCGTTACACATGTACTGTGCATGATTTAATGATACGAGGCCTTGTGGTTGAGTGTCCAGTATTTAATTGATTGTTATTTTTCATGATTTGTATTAATTTGTATTTGCTTGATGAATTCCCGATACAGTTTCGGCAATTTAAAATACAGCAACATTATGTTTATTTCGTTTATGCGTCTCTTTTGGTTTTTCCTTTGTGTCATTATTATGCCAATATGCCATTGGTGTGCTATTATATTATTTATGGCTTGAACTGCTTCTACACATTTCGACGTATGTACAAATGTACAATCTGTGAATATTGTGAGATGGCGGACTAGCCGATATCCTCGCAGTGCAGAATCAGGGTCGCTTGTCATGTTCTGAAACGAAGCTGTTCCCCTTGTCTCTCGTGTCACGAGCTCCAGCGTTATAGTTACCGCCAGTCTCATTGTTGTCAACCTGTCGGCTCTTGTTCGTTTGTTTTGTTTGTTTGTTTTATTTGTAATCAAGTAGAGAAACAACGTAAACACAATAAAATAATAGGAATGGTGCAAAAGTCCAAAAGACTAAAATCAGTTCACCTCTCCTAACATAAACGTGATACAAGTGACACGACCGCAGGAGTAAAGTGAAATCAGAGTTTAATCGGTCGCAGCGCCAGCCGCCGCCGCCGCCGCCGCCACCTAGTACCGGATGCTGGCAAGTCTTTGCCACACGCAGTCGATACTGACATCCGTCCAAGCCATCGCCATCGACGCGTTGTGTATCGAGGCCGGAACCGAAACACTAGCAGGCTTTGTGCTGCTGTTATTGGTCTGCAGCGCACGTCCGCCGCACGTCCAGACCGACTGACGGCACTGTGTGAACGTCCTGTGTGAACGTCCGTCATGCTCTGAATGGGCAGTACACGCTGCCGCAGGACGGCGGCCTGGGAACAGGGCCGGCCGGTGGTGGGTGGCTGGGGCGAGAGAGAGAGAGCGACTGGAGAGGCTGGGATGAGAGACACTGGGGAGGCTGGGATGGGAGAGACTGGGAAGGCTGGGATGAGAGGGAGCAGTGGGGGGAGGACGGGGAGGGTGAGCTTACCGTTGGGTGGGAAGTGAATGAGAATAGGATGGGGGAAGGGGGCGGGGGTGGCTAGAGTGGAGCCGAGAGCGTTGGCTGGGGTGGAGGTCTGGGGGCTTGGGGGGGGGGGGGTCGGACCGGCGGCTCGGGACGCGCTTCTGCCCTGATTGGATTTGCTAGATCCGCTCGACGCTCTCTCGGTGTATGCTGACACTCAGCCCCAGGCGCAGCGGCTGAACACTGAATAAGCTCTGTGTGGCGGTAAGAGATACTGAGGAGGCAGCGAAAGTTGTATGATTACGAGCAAACTGGAAGCGCTCGCTCGCCAATCCGTGGTTAGGGTAAAAATCTGAATATGAGCGGCAGGGCCTACCCGGCCCGTGGTGACGCTTTTGAAAGGCTCTATATCTGCAACCGCGCGTCCGATTGACAAGCAAACTTCTTTGGTGTGTAGCCCCATCCATCGTTCCATGTTTGAGACCAGAGCCGACTCACGTGGGTGACTACCACTGCGCGTGGCGATTGCCACGTAGGGTGTTGAAAATATCTTTTTTTTTATTTAAATTTAGAAAATTCGAGATAGTCATCTGAAATCCATTGCAATTGTCTACTATAGCAACTGTTCTGATGGCATTTTGCAGAACAAAAAAACATCCACGAGTGTTTACCAGCAAACTTTTGGTTTAAAAACGCCCGAACATGCCTCCCAAAAAGTGCTCTTTGAGCCGCTTTTGAGGCAGCTTTTTTAAAGCACACCATCAGACGCGCAATGAAAAGTTCAGAAAAGTCAGAAAGTTTTTATGACATTAGCTTTAATAATGAATGTGCAGCACACGAAAAACCTCCGGGGGGGGGGGGCGATTGGGCCCCAGGACAGAAATAGGTTTAATACAAAAGTAGCCCGGTGATTTTCGCGACAAGCCATTCTTGGGTATGAGATGTCCGAAAGTGTCAAAGTAATTTTGCTTATGTCCTTCCGAAAGCCAAATCGGTCTTCGGACAAATTTGAAAAACCAAAAATGATTGTACCGATTGGCACCACAAATTTTCAGCCTCTGGTCTGTGCTTCTCGCGTGACAGCGTGTGCCTACTTTCTTGCTTGATTGATCGATGGATGAGTAGCTGATTACCAGACTAAATACTTGGTAATTGTGTCTGGGAGAAGATGATGAGAGATATGACTTGCAGAAACAAACTTCCCCACTGCCTGACCATATAGACCTGCTTCCGAGTCTCCGAGACGAACGTTTCCGAGTCTCCGAGACGAACTGCTTCCGAGTCTCCGAGACGAATGTTTACCGTGGCTCTCGAGTGGGCCGTCTGCCATCGAATTTTGGCGCGACGGCGTGGCGCCATGTAGTTTTTGGGCACGACCCGGCGGCTGCGGCTGCCAGCGGTGACCAACTACCCAGAACGGCCTGACAGGGCCACCTATCCTGTGCTGCGGTCCTGAGGCTCCCTGTCGATCCACCCGATCCGGCGCGGTGGTTCTCTCATAGAGCTGCTGCACCCCGTCCCACGGCTCTGGGTTCCCTCCTGAAGCTGCGACGGCTCCCCAGAGCTGCTACCTCCCCGTCTCACGGCTCCCCCAGAGCTGCTACCTCCCCGTCCCACGGCTCCCCCAGAGCTGCTACCTCCCCGTCCCACGGCTCCCCAGAGCTGCTACCTCCCCGTCCACGGCTCCCCTCAGAGCTGCTACCTCCCGTCCCACCCGGCTCCCCCAGAGTCTACCCTCCCCGTCCCACGGCGCCCCAGAACCTGCTACCTCCCCGATCCCACGGCTCCCCAAAGCTCTACCTCCCCGTCCCACGGCTCCCCCAGAGCCTGCTACCTCCCCAGCACCACGGGCTCCCCAGAGTTGCTACCTCCCCGTCCCCAACGGCCCCCAGACCTGCTACCTCCCCGTCCCACGGCTCCCCCAAGGGCTGCTACCTCCCCGTCCCACGGCTCCCCGAACTGGTACCTCCCCGTCCCACGGTTCCCCCAGAGCTGCTACCTCCCGTCCCACGGCTCCCCCAAGCTGCTACCTCCCCGTCCCACGGGCTCCCCCAGAGCTGCTTACCTCCCCGTCCCACGGCTCCCAGAGAGCTGCCTTACCTGCCCCGTCCTACGGCTCCCCCAGAACTGCTACCTCCCCGTCCACGGCTCCCAGAGCTTGTACCTTCCCGTCCCACCGGCTCCCCCAGAGCTGCTACCTCTTTTCCCGTTTTCCCCCCCACGGGCCTTTTCTTTGAAGGGGGGCTGTACCTCCCCGTCCACGGCTCCCCCAGAGCTGCTACCTCCCCCGTCCTACGGTCCCCAAACTGCCCTACCTGCCCGTCCACGGCTCCCCCAGAGCTGCTACCTCCCCCGTCCTACGGCTCCACAGAGCTGCTACCTCCCCGTCCTACGGGCTCCCACAGAGCTGCTACCTTCCCGTCCCACGGTCCCCAGAGCTGCTACTCCCCGTCTCACGGTTCCCAGAGCTGCTACCTTCCCCGTCCCACGGCTCCCCAGAGGCTGCACCTCCCGTCCTACGGCTCCACGAGCTTGCTACTTCCCGTCATACGGCTCCCCAGAGCGCTACCTCCCCGTCCCACGGCTCCCCCAGAGCTGCTATCTCCCCGTCCCACGGCTCCTACAGAGCTGCTACCTTCCCGTCCCACGCTCCCACAGAGCTGCCTAACCTCCCCGTCTACCGGCTCCCACAGAGCTGCTACCTCCCCGTCCTACGGCTCCCACAGAGCTGCTACCTCCCCGTCCTACGGCTCCCACAGAGCTGCTACCTTCCCGTACCGGGCTCCTTCTGCTCTCATGTCCCTGGCCTTACGATTCTCTCTCAGAGCTGTCACCCAACCTGCAACGGTCGTTATAGAGAGCTCCAATACATATTATAAAATGAACACGGGACAGTGGATAGTAGGACAGTGGTAGATAGTTCAGTGGATAATCCGTTGTTATTGTTCATACATAGCACATATTAGTTTATACTTTCAATTCTTCTGATTTAAGGGACACTACAATAAAAGTTATTATCAAAAGCTGACATTTATATATTGTTCGATTTGAAAAAGCAGATTTTCGTTTTACGGGTATTTTCGCCACAGAACCAGCTCATTTTTCACCTTGTCCCTCTGCTCCTGGCTCTCGTCGTTCTTCCGTGGCTCAGTTTTTATCCCTTCCCTCGCCAGAACGAACGTCATTTATCTGGGCTACCCGGGCGGAACAAAATTCCATCGGATGAAACTAGAGTTGAGATGCTCAGAGGAAAAGATATGAAACCATGTGTGACATTTAGGGATGAAGGCTCGTGTCATGGTTACTTAAAAGGGAATAGTTCACCTTGAAAAAAACGAGAAAAAAAAGCCAGAAATGATGAAGAGAAGCAAGAAATTAAGTATCATATTACTAGTAAGTCAAAGAAACCTATATTTGCACGGAAAAAGCAAATTAAAATGTCAATTATTTGGTGATAATTCATATATCTTTCCTCTAAGTAATGCGAAATCAGCTTGCTTAGAAGCACGTATGTCATCAAAACGTCATCGATTTGGATGGATCGTGGCGCATACAAGACAGTACTTGCCTAATACTTTGTTGAAGATACAGAAAATGCAACGCTTTTAGAACCACGGAGATTAATTCGAAGTCAAATCACGTGCTTATTCATTTATTTATATTTGGTCACATAGATACAACAAACGGCAAAGAATACAAATATTCTTTGCCGTTATTTGTGTTTATCCAAGAAGAAGTTTCCGTGGTTCAATCTATGGACGTTGGAAAGTTGCGTTAAATATTTCAACTAGCCTATAACATGTATTCATTTCGACAAATTATCAAGTGTATTCTTTTGCATAATCAATGCAGTGAAACTATTATTCCTGAAACCCATGCACGCAAGGAAGCAAGCGCGACGAGCGACAGAAGCAATGAAAACGGATTTCGGCCTATCTGTAAGAATAGAGCCTCACAGAGCCTAATAAGGATATGTAAGGCTGTATGAAGGACCAGGATGAACCAGCAGATACCCAGCAGATGACCACCATCATGAAGTATAACTATGAACGTCGCCGCTGGAGGCGTGGCGAACAGGCCTGCTGGTCCTGCCTTATCGCGATGAAGCTGCACTACAATTTGGCGCTCGTCAAGTGCCAGCAACATATGGCAAGCAAGAAGAGGACAAGCTCGGAGGTGCGCATGGCGACCTGGAGATGATACATCTTTTGCGGTAGGGCGTGGCGATGGTCATCTAAGTGCTGAGATCGGCAATCGAAGTTGCGAGGGCCGGTTATAGTGTCCGGCAGCAATGGTCGGCTGATTTGCCCGGAGGTATTGGCAGTATTTGATGCCCGGCGATGGTGGCCGGCAGGTATAGGCCGGTGCTGGTGGCCAAGAGGTATTGGTGTGTTGGTGGGCCGGAAGGTAAAGACCGGCTTGTTTGATTGCCGGCGTTGGTGCCGGCGTGGTGGCCGTAGCTATAGGCTGGTGTAGATGCCCGGCGTTCGCGTTGGTGGCCGGCGTTTGGGCAGCAATTGGTGCGCTGCGACGGAACGGCAGCAGTGCTGGCGAGTAACGCTCGCAGCGATGGTACCTAGTGATGGTGGCTGGAGGTATGAGGCTGTGACTTAGTGCAGAAGCTGCCGCCGGGATAGCGATATGTGATCCTTGATGATCAGGCGGAAGTGTGGTGGAAGTGCGGCTATTCGAAAGGAACGTGATGACGAAGCACGATATAAATATAAATATACAAAGTGGCTATATTTTTGCTGGGAAATACACTGACTTGTCGGCTCTCTTGGGCTTAACTGTCTTTGGATTTAGTCAAATTAATATTCTATTACAGGAATAGTAATAGAAACCTTTGGAAAAGCACCAAGATAAAGTTGCTTTAATAGTCGCCTGTCTATTTGTCAAGGAGCTTTTACTCAGTAGACTGCAGAAGCCCTTCATGTTTTTTAGCAGTTTTGTATCAGCTTTTAGTTTTTAAAGCTTTTTACAGTTTGTTTGAAGTTTATCTAAATTTAGCATGATTCATGTTATACATGTATACATTATAAAATATACATAAGACCTACATGCATGCACACATACTAATGCATCGAACTGACACCTGGCTCGGGCACAGTTAAGCTCAGACCTCAGTTGGCCTCTTCTCTGTCTCAGAGTGTTTCGGTAACCAGCGCGCCATTTTTGTCGCTAATTATACGGTGGATGACAGCCGACGCCACACAGTCCGGCTATATTCATCGTGAGATGAATCTCCAGCGAGACTGGGATCAGAAGCGGTGTTGACCTGTGTGGTGTATATTTACCCGCTACGTCGTCACCAGTAGCCAAAATACCCGCCTGACTGCCGAACAGGGTGGATTGGGAAATCATGTATCGTTATGTGCCCGAGTGGTTGAAATGTTTGCGGTTGGATGGGTTTTAGTGCTTGATGAAGCTGTGAAATCCGGAAATGTCTGGTATATAACACATTTGAGTTTTGGAGCAGCCTGAGTCTCCACGAAGAAAACTGCTCACCAGCTGTTCTGTTAGTTTGTTCGAAAATGTTCACTAAAAGTGTGCTGACCTTCTTTTAAATTCCAAAATGATTCAGCGAACATAGGAGCCTAGTAATTCTGCATTAACAAAGGTCGCCAACATCAATTAGATCTGAAACCGCGGAACGTTTATAAATATATGCATCACTGATGTCCGGTCTGTCAGCGTAGCTGACCCTCTTCTGTTCTGTTAAGCCACAATGCGTGATGTTATATTATGAAACTAAGATAGTGTCCGATTGACAGATACCCTAGGTACCCCGAGTGAACCGCTAGGGTGCACATAGTGTCTGTTAGAGGAGAGGTGGCAGCTGAGGTGAACGTCTTGCCTGGGAGGAGGGGAGGGCCTGATGACGCTAACCCGTCTGTGACGGGGCCTGGGAGGAGGGGAGGGCCTGATGACGATAACCCGCCTGTGACGGGGCCTGGAAGGAGGGGAGGGCCTGAATGTGCTAACCCGTCTGTGACGGGGCCCGGGCGGAGGGAGCGCCTGAGACGCTAACCCCGTCTGTGACGGGGCCTGGGAGGAGGGAGGACCTGATGACGCTAACCCGTCTGTGACGGGCCTGGGAGGGGGGGGCTGATGACGCCAACCCGTCTGTGACGGGGCCTCGGGAGGGGGGGCGCTTGATGACGCCAACCCGTCTGGACGGGCCGGCGAGGCAGGGAGGCCTGATGACGCTAACCCGTCTGTGACGGCGCCTGGGAGGCAGGGGAAAAACCTGATGAGCTAACCCCGTCCTGTGACGGGGCCTGGAGAGGGAGGGACCTTATGACGCTAACCCGTCTGTTGACGGGGCCTGGGAGGAGGGAGGACCTGCCTGACGCTAAACCCGTCTGTGACGGGGCCGGGAGAGGGGGGGGGCTGATGACGCCAACCCGTCTGTGACGGGGTTAGCCGGCTGGCTGAGGCCTGCAGCATCAGCCAGCCGGCACGAGGCTGATAGTGTAGGCCGTGGAGGGAGGGGCAGGCGCCTGACCACAGTCACTCGTCTGTGCAGCGCTACCCGTGGCATTGCAAGGGCAGAGTCGGGAGGGGGGGGGGGCTGTTCAGTGATGACGCCTGCCGTGCCCGACTGTGATGATGCGGCTGTGGAGTGATATTTTCTGAGATCCAGCGCTGGCCTGCCGCCAACCTTACCCTCGTCTGTCAGCGAGGCAGAACGAACCGCTGACGTAGTCGATCCCTGATTGGCCAAGGCCGCCGGTGACGCAATCAGCACGTGATGTCAGACAGACTCGTCTGCCAAATGCAATTGTTGCATGAGCCCGTGTGTTTTGTTGAACAAACGTTACATAATTTGAGCGGTAACACCTACATGTTCCAGTTTTGGTTATCAGTTATTGAATCATGCCCTAGGCACATATTGTATTTTTGTGAGCATCATTAGCGAACATCTGACATATCATTGGCATAGTCTTTCAACAAAGTGCAGCAATGAGCATTGAGCAGGAGCACACACTCAGAGCCATCTCAGAACAAACCAGACACGAATGTGCTTAACATGAACTTCAGAGCAGGGCAACCAAGACTTAGTTAACAAAGGAAAAACAAATACATCGCTTAAATCCACCCTGGGCAAAAACTGGCACGACATGATGGATATGATAGACAACAAAATAATACAACTTATTATCCTTTTACACACGTTTTAGGGGCAGACAAAATTGCTAGCCATGTAATCAGCTAGCAGGTGCAGTTGGAGCCCGTCAGACTCCTGGAGCTGTCCTGGAGAGGGGAGTCTGGGGTCGTTCACACTGCGAGCTGCCCGCCTGGTTCCGGTGACCTAGCTGGTTCCGGTGACCTAGCAGGTCGGCATGTAGTGCTCTTCCCCATCAGGCATCCGGAGACTCTCCGCCCTCTCACTCGGCGTAGGTGACAGGCCCCGCAGAGTGGGCTCCACGTGCCAGATCATACTGGCGCGCGTGTCGTACTGCGCCTGCTGCAGCTCGCGCTGTTTCTCCATCTCCAGCAGCACCTGCAGTCGGAGCAGCGCCGACTGTGACAGCGGCACGCCATCTTCATCTCCTCCGTCAATCAGCAGGCCATCGGCTGTCTTCGCCGGCTTCCAGCCGCAGCAGTGTATGCCGATCTTCGTGGCCACCCAGAGGAGGACGGCGATCAGCCAGTCGTAGATGGCGATAGCGGAGAGGCCGAGCAGGAAGCTGATGGACGCGCTCAGCTCGGCCACCATGTCAGCACCAGTGGTGTAGTCGAAGCTCTCGGTGACTTGGTCGAACTCGGGCGAGATAGTCAGGCCGATGCCGTAGTTGCTGCCGATTGACTTGCTGCCCAGTGAGAACAGCTGAACCTGCCGGTGTTGGGGGAGGGCGCGGGTAGAGAGCAGGGTGAGGATAGTTGATATGGCGACACGGATCAGAACCTACATATATACCTACTATGTCACAGTCCTTATCATATTTTAGTGCATGAATGGTATGTAATCAATCATTAATTATTTCTGGTGTTGACAGCATAAATATTCAGATGAAAACTTAAACTCAGATGAATAGGCATCGCAAATCCAAGCCTGTATGAATATAAATGCATCAACACATTTTATGTTAACTACAAACATAGATAACAGTAGACCTACTGTTATCTATGCTACAAACTATTGTTAAAACATAAACAATATACACAATACACATGCTTAGTGCTTACGGCCTGCATAAGTCATGAAGTTAAGACAAAAAACATAAAGATATCATGAATTTAGTCATGATCTCACCTTATACGTGGTACAGGGGTCTTTACAATTGCCCAGACAAATTTTTACATCTTTGTTCGGTGAGTTTTCGCCACCAAATACTTTGTGCGTAAATGAAGTGCCTGATAAAACTCTTTGCTAGTGTTCACAGGTCTCAGCTTTCTTAAACTTTTGTCGCCATCCACGGTTGTTTTAAATCTTCCCCCACCATGCAAAGCGCAAAGCCAGCCTTGTCCCAGAAACGCGTCGCATATGCACCAATAACGCAGTTGTCTGGGAGTTAGCCTTCTGTGGTGATTGCACGTTGATTCCTGTCTTTGCCTTTTGTATGATCTTGGTTACCTGTTCACCGCAAAAGACGCTCCAAGCGAGTTTGCCTGGCATGCTAAAACTTGGCCAGCTTTCTAACCCACCGCATTGCCGTGAAAACTTCTTCTTGTGATATACAAACAAGTCGGCCGCCAGAAACATAACGCACTTCAAACTATCCGTTATTTACGGGTGGCGTTCTTTATGTTTCGGTTTATGCTTTTCGGGCTCCCCTGTCAGTTTCCTTGGGTTTGATAGCTCTTTCAGTTTCCTTGGGCTTGACAGCTCTTTTCCTTGTGTGTCTAAACTTGACCTTGATTTCCATCTGACGGTTGGTCATCTTACTGTTGACGGTGATATTGACACAGCCAGCGTACAGTGGACTCATAGAAAAGTAGCCGTATAGTGCATTCTCGTCGTTCAACTTCGCGTCCGAGCTGGTCTGCAGCGCCACCAACGTGCGATTATTGTTGACTTTGAACTCTTGGAAGGCTTGCTTGGTGGTGCTCATCTGCCGCTCCCACAGGGCACTGGCTGGCAGCCGATCATTGTTCCACGGGTGCACCGACGTAAAGTAGTCCTCGTACTCGGATTTTCTCAGTGTGTCATCTAGCATAAAGTCACCAGACCATTCATAACGCAATTTTTCCGTGTGCAAGTGTTTTTTGAAATGTTTTTCCACTTTTATTGAGTAGATTTCTTTCAGTAGCGACGATGTCATGAAAGGACGCAAACAAATTGCGAATTTAAACCATGCATTTTCAGTGGATACTGCTTCCTTGCTCTCCAAGATTTGACGTCTCATCAACTTATTAATGCTATAGTACACAGCGATGCAAAATGCCGACAGGGCAAAGCAAATCACCACGAACTGCGTGACGTAAGATATCTTCCTGCATAGTGATTGCGATATAAGTCCTCGACGTGGTTCATGATCATATTCGTCATGGTTAGCTTCTTTTATCGTCGAACTCTTTGAAGAACTCCGTTTTCCTCCAATATCTGACTTTTCATCTCTTTCCGAAGTAGTGTTGGTCTCTTCGTTCATGTTATTAATAAATATGATATATTTTCATTTATATTTTCAAGTCTGTCAGCAAGTAAGTCACCACAGGTGCGAGAAAAACTGTTGTTGCAATTATTCTTTGTCGCCTTAACGTGGCAGGGGCTTTATTACTAAATACATGGGCGGAAAATGTTCGAATATATTTTGATTTCCACGTGACTTCAAAATTCACAATGCTCCTGAATAATTCGAAGTTTGCCAATCACTGTGCGACCCGTATGACATTAGGTCATCGCTTTGAACTAACTCTGAGTTGGAATTCATTCAAATCTGGTATTTTAAAGTCCGAGTGATAACTAATGTAAAATTATCCCATATCAGATCTGGTGTTTTATACAGCACGGCTTTCTCGCTTCGCTCGCCAAACCTAAGATGGACAAATTGAAAACACGCTTGACCAAGCTAAGCTATTTCAAAATTCGGGAGAGACTTTAAGAGTTTAGTTTTGCATAATAGCTAGAGGGATTTTTTAATCAATTGAAAGCGTCTTTCGACAAACGAGGCGGATTGACGCAAATGAGTTTCTGTCAAAGTATGTCATTAGATGATATGTTGACAATAAAAGGCGCGTCCTAACAACATTTATGCGTAGCCGTGACATCCCTCTATTTTAAATTCTAGGACTCCAAACGGACAAAGCTACCAAACAATGACCCATTAGTCTCATATTATTGACTCTTGAGAGTATCCCATTGTCCGAAACTCCAGGCAGATAACACTTTTAAGCTTCTGGGTTTCCGCAAGAGTTGAAACTTTCGAACTTTGCGTAGCCTTTTCATTTTCTAATCACGTTCTGCTTCAGAAGAGCACCTCCACTCGTGTGCACGACATGAGACTGAGGTCGCGACGTAGATAAGTGTGGTTGTCGATTTCCGTGACAGAAAGATTAATACGGCAAAAAGGCGATCGTTCCGCTGATATATTGGATCTGAGGTCGTCCCCGGCGGCTGATTGGAACGTCGCGGTCTGAGAAAGTGTGGGTAACAAACGGTCTTCAATTGTGGCTCACCAATCACCATGACCTGCGACGGCAATGTGATTCATGTCAGTCAAGCCAGAGCACAGACATGGAGGACGCAGGTCTTGATTACAAGACGCGTTTTTAATAGAAATTACTATAATTTCCACGTAGTTTTTACTTTTAGGGGTAAGAACTCGAAGACAAAACATAATTAAATAAGAATCACATGGAATTCCACGCTTTAGATGCAAGAACTCGAAGGCAAAAAAATGAATAACAGGTGCAGAAAATTGTAATAACTTTACACTGTTTTCCTTCATTGTTCGCATTAAATCTATCCAAATTACTCAAAATTGTTCCTTCATTATCCCATAACTTTGAATATTCCCCAGATCTTGTTTTGTTTGCGGTCGAGGCATAAGCTGACTTACCTGTTTCGTGTGTACCCAACACGGCAGACATCGCCTTCAGCTTTGGCGTGTGAGGTGTCCGTCAGTTTGCAGTGACAAAGTGAGCGAAAACATGCCCGGACGCCGGCAGTGTCATCGCTTCACGCGTTTGTCAGTTGGATGCTTTGTCAGCATCGACGCCTCGTCGCGTATGCCTGTCATTCACGCGCCGGCTTGCACTGACATTACGGTGGCGAGGAACGATGGAGGAGAAGGGAGAGACCTAAAGTGGAGAGGGAGGGGGACGGAGAGGACGAGAGAGGGAGGGAGAGACCTAATGTGGAGAGGGAGGGGGACGGAGAGGACAAGAGAGGGAGGGAGAGACCTAAAGTGGAGAGGGAGGGGGACGGAGAAGACGAGAGAGGGAGGGATAGAGCGATAGAGGCAGAGGAAGAAATGAAGAGGGGGAGGGGGAGGGAAAGATAAAGAGGATGTGAGAGGGAGAGAGGGAAGGGAAGGAGAGGAAGAGGAAAGGGGGAGTGGAGGGTTGGGGAAGTCTAAATGAAGCGCTATTCCTTCCTTACTTAGTCAGTGTATTTTCACATTCGATAAACATCGATCAATATGCAGTCAGACATTTTGAATCGATATATCGGATGCAAAGGACATCGAATTAAAATGACACGGGAATTACTGAGCTAACAGTCAAAGGCTAGGGATGCTCCAAATACAGCGCCCAAGTTCGTGCGGGAAACGTCAGTTACTTAAGGATCCCCACCGAATAATATAACCACAGGTTTTCATTCAAAGACTGATCAAATATGTACACATTCATTGCGCCCAAGCCTCAGAGCTTCTAAAATGGGAGTCTGTTCCGAGCACAGAAAACGCACACAGTGCCAGGTACTGATTCATTTGCGCACTATTCAACACTATAATCATGACGTCAATCGCAATATATGCAGTCAAAGTCACAACTTAAAGACACCCAAAACACTTCGAAGAAACGCACGATAGCTTCATGGAGGCTATCTCACGCCATGTCTCACGCACAACATACACAATACGCACATACACTCAGGAGCTGTAAAAGCGATAACAGTAACACGTCACCCAGCCTCCTAAACACAACGTTCCCGAGTTGTCACATCTGGTATCGATTTTACAACAAGTGGCACATGACCCCCAGCTGGCAGCACTGTCCGTCCTTGACCCTTGACCCCTGACCGGAGCGGCCGGGACTCTCAGGTGGGTCGGAAGCTGCACTGTCGCACGTGTTTGGTCATATCACGCAGGCAGAGGATGGCGCTGCACCCGTTTCTGGTGTACTCGCAGTGCACGGGGTGGAAGTCACACGTGCTCTCGTGGTGGGTCTTTTCTCGGAGTGGCACCAGCTCAGCGCAACCCTGTAAATGCAAAGAGACCGTGCCAATTATCGGTTTAAAAGTGACCATGTGGCCACATCTGTAACAGATATAGCTCATTCATCATTGTGATGAATCGAATGTATTCTAACTATCGTATCGCGATGATACAATTACACTTGTTAGGCTGCTACGCTTGCATTTATGCTTTATTATCACAAAGTAACGCTGTGCCGTCGGCTTTGTGTCGTTTGTTACTACTGATACATGACACACAAATGTTCGTACTTTGAAATGTCAATAAAATACATATTTCGAGTAAGAAATAAACTTCTGAGATTCAGCTTGCCAATTCAGTTTTAAGGACTAGAAGTTACAGCAGTTTTGTAGAATAAAGACAAAATCACGCTGTGCAATGACAACGCAATGACACATATGAGTCTTGTCGTTACAATCCATCTCTTCAAGAGCTTTGTTTATCCCCTCTCATGCTTAATACAAGTTTCAGATTCAGCAATCAAGCTTTGGGAGGAGGAAGTCAGCCAACTAAATCTTATCGAATACACGTCCAATGCCTTTTGACAGAGGCTTCAAGGTCAATTGAAGTTGCACAAGGCACTGGACCGACCTGCTTTTATTGGTGCATTGCTTGTGTCAGAGTCTATGTTAGGAAACAATAAGGATGGGTTAGCATACCACTGACTTTGGGATTCTTTAGTTTCTATGAATTTCATGACACATGAGTTACGATACAGCTAAGGAAGCTACACACATTATCTAGGGATTAAAATCGTTATTGTTTAAGCAGACAAGTGACTAAGTTCACAGTCGTGCTTCCTCTGTAGTCGAGCGAGCTTCCTCAGAAGACAGCAGAGGCGCAGAACAGGGCATTTTGCAGGAGTGAAAACACAGTGCTGAAAGTCTGCCTCTCACATAATACGTTTTTTACTAGTAAAATACCGTCCACTGACACAGTACTATCAGAGAACGAGCGGAATTAAGATTACGGCTAAACATATACACTCAACGAGCTGTGATAGCTGTTATCATAAGACAGAGCTTTGTTGCGATGCTTACAGCCAGCGGTGTCGATTTATGAAAACGATTGAGGGGGGGGGGGACGAACAGGGACGGATAAAAAAGGAGCCTATCAGCCTCATGGCTTTACACATTTTAAAGAAATTATAGGCAACTTGTACAAAGTAGACTATATTTGTATCAATGCATAATGCAAACAGACGAAATCTCATGAGCTTTGGACTTCTGTCGGACGGCCCCTCAGACCAACGTTTTTGGCCAGTCTGCATCCTTTAGAAGACCCGAGGCCTTACTTGGAACCCTTACTTAGTGGTGTTGTCATTGACTGGGGGGCAAATATCTCCCCTGACGGCTGACGTATTTTCGCAATAGCTAAAAAAACAATAGCGACATCAACGTGAAACTTAGGGTACCTTCTCCTACACCGACTGCACTTCTTCTGTGAACAAATGAAGCAATTTTGCCGAAAAATTGAGATATAACGAATTTAGTGACGTCACAACACACGAGTTTTAACATCACTGAAATAAGGGCAGGTGGTAAACGACTATCACGATCGAATTATACGTGTAAAATAGTAATTGAACATGTGTCGCATGGCTTTTGTATATTTGTTTTGCGCATAGTTACGTTTTGTGACCTGCAGACCTTGCAGATAGTGACCTATGCCAAAATTCTCACATTTAGTCATGCGGGATGTGCATTTTACCTTTAAGAGCACTTTGCTTGATAGTGGTCGCAATAGAATACTTTTGGTGGAGGGTATGGCCCATACACTCAACTACCTCGATGTTGACCTTTGACCTTACCGTGACCTGATATTTGACCTCAATTGAATACAAATCGAAAATAATTTAAATACATCTTATTGAGAGCTTACGAATGCCCTATTACGCGTCTCGCTGCGCCCATTGGTCCAAAAGGTAACCAGGGGCCGATATCCCCCCAGTCAATGGCGTTCGAAATTTGCGCCTTGCATTCTTGTATCTTTATTATATCACCAAACAGGCGGCGCCCAATGACAGGTGAAGTCATGCATTGACTGGCAATACCACTATTGCAGTATTGCCAGCATTTCACGCGGGGACAAAATGTATCCTCCATATTAGCCGTTTTCACGATGGATTATTTGCGCGAAAAATGTCTTTAAAAAATCTTTAAAATGTTTTTAAAATGTCTCAGTAGTAGCGCCTTCCACGATGGACTAAATTTGCGGAAATTGCTTTAACCCTTGCCTACGGTCCGTAGGGCGAGGGTTTAAGATTTTTTCGCAGATTAGTCCATCGTGAAAGCGTCTACTACTAAAACACTCCAAAACACTTTTAAATGTTTTAAAACATTTCGCGCAAAATAATCCATCGTGAAAACGGCTATTGCTATTTTTTTTTGAACAATTGAACATGCTCAAAGATTCTTTGGAAATATATCAAATGGTCTCGCGGTCGCCGTAATTTTCATGTCTACCGGGCATTGCATATTATTGATTCTTCGCGCGCTTTTTCGGATTTTGTTTTACCCGGAAGCATTCTAAGTCACAGTTCTATACATTCAGCCGTTACCGGAGGTAGAACTGACCTATAGGCAAAGGTCTATTGATAGTCTCGCTAATCTGCTAATCGCTAATCCGCCGTTCCGCTAATCCGCTAACCGCTAATTAGCGGAAATAACTTTTCGTTTAGTGGATTAGCGTTTTCGCTAGTTTTGGAAGCCGTTAGTGAACCAATTAGCTTCCGCTAAATTTAGTCCCGCTAACTTTGAGTCCACTAATACAATGTATGCAGGTTTGTTGCATGTTTTCATACATTTAAGAGTGGGGAGGGGTAGGTAAGGAAGACGAAATGACAGGGACGGAGCAAACTTCCGCCTCTGTTTAAATAATGAATTGAATTAAATGAACAAATAACTCATGTGTTCATTTAATTACTTGTGTACCCCTTGATCGTCATCTGATCTTGGCTTGCTATACCTTTTTGGACAGTTACATGTCTAAGCTACAACCAGGGCCGGTAAAACGGTTTCGGTGGCCCCCGACCAAATCTTACCGAAACAAAGTGCCGAAGTGACCTGAGCATTGTAGTTGAAGCAGATCACACTGCCACATATTCCCAGCAAACGATATTTAAATTATTACCCACGAAATGACGTTTTCACAACAAAAATATCATTAAAGTAGTCCTCGCTCGCCATCACAATGGTCTTGAAAGGCCAAACATTTTGAATGGCCTCTGCTTTATGCATTATAATCGAACTTTTTATCAGCCCTGGCTAAAACATTAAAATTGCAGCTCTCTTAACTCTGTTTTTTTAGGATTGTAAATAGTGGTGCCAGTTTCACAAAAAATATTTGTCCATTGTCCAACCGATGTCCAAGACCATGGTCAGCTGTCCGTCCAAAACTGTCCGAGAATCATTGTTTGTCCGAAATTTGTCCGAAAGCAGAACACAATGTATGATGTAAAACATTCAGTCTATCATTCTCAATTTATGCATAAGTATACGCATTTGTGTCAAATATCGCTACAGTTAAAGGGAATAGTTCACCTTTAACATAGGGTTTTGAGTTGAGATAGCCAAGTTGTGGCGCATGCTCGAAAATGACTTGTGACGCTTTCACATTTTCCAAGAACCTCTTAATTATTTAATATTCAGTCCTAAAAGTCGGGACCGGGTATACCCGGTAACTCCAATCGCTGATTGGCTGATTTTGGCTGAGCTGACGTGTGATTATGACGCACAGATGACGTAAGACTTGGGGAAAGTGTAAGTGCTGGACAAAACATACTGGTTTACTACTCATTCTTTTTAATTGCCAAGAATAACTTTGTCAGAAGTAATGGCTATGCAGTGTGATATCTTTGATGTTTAAATCTTCTATAAAACATTTTTTAATAAACACGTTCTGTACCGTATGCGTAGCGTTTCAGCGCTGGCCTGACTCACGAACCCCACCTCGCTGTCCCCGCTGCCCCTCGCCACCGAACCCATCTCGTACCAGTAAGCGCGGTGCCGCTGTTTGATTGGCGCCCGCCGGCGCAGCGCGCCCGCTGAGTGAATTGAGGAGCCGACCGGCGAGACCCGGTACGGCCAGTGACGTGTAGACCGTGCGGCCGTGCATGACCTTGTGACCACATAATCCAGACGGACGCCCCCAGAGCACAGACAAGGTGGCGACGGTGGCGGACAATACATTTCATAGTGAAATATAAATAGTGACGACATACCTACTTAGCCAAGTACTTGTGGATGGTTTTTCAAAGCGTTGTATTTTCCGGCATCTTAAACAAGTACTTGGGCAAGTACCACCATGCATACGAACACGATCCCTCCACTAAATCGATTGACGTTTGCTGCTTCTCAGCCAGCTTTATTCGCATTACTTTGAGGAAAAAATATGAATTATTCACCAAATAAATTGACATTCTCAAATTGGCTTTTCTCCGCGTAAATATAGGTTTCTTTGGACTTACTCAGTAATATGAATATTTTAATTCTTGCTTCCTCTTCATCATTTCTGAGCTTTTTCTCGTTTTTTTTCAAGGTGAACTATTCCCTTTAAGATATCCGAAAGCCCCTATCATCATATATCCAATATCCATTTATATACAGGTAAATATTGATTGATAAAAAGTAACTACATAGGTAAGTGATATTCACGAAAAGCCATCCTTGGATATCGGATGTCCGAAAATGTCCAAGGAAATATGCTTTTGTCCGTCCGAAGCCGAACCGATCTTCGGACAAATTCGGGTTTCCGAAAATGTTTGCACCGATTGGCACCACTAGTTGAAGAGCAAAACATATATAAAAAATACAGCAAATTCATATGATAAAAGTTAGCGATTAGTGGTTAGCGTTAGCTTCCACTAATTTTGTTAGCGGTTTAGCGGCTTAGCGTTATCATTTTTTTTTAGTTAGCGGATTAGCGGTTAGCGAAGCTACCTTTTCGGTTAGCGGTGCCGGTGTCCACCACTGCCTTTATGTAGGTCAGGTCAAGCGGACCATCCCCAATAAAGTTCAAGCTAGACGGCAATGTGAGGTAAGACGGCCACCCCTCTGTACACAAAAAATATGCTTTATAGGTATATTTAAATAGCTACGACACGCAAAACGGTGTCCTACGATTATATCTCCATCCAGGATTTGTAATGTCCGTTTCAATGCCGTCACTCTACTGTCGAAAAACTCCAGTGACCAGTCATGTCACATGTTCATGGGTACGAGGGAAAATTGCATGCGCATCACGCAAGACTGAGACTATTTCCATTAGTGGTGTCAATCGGCAACCAAAATTTTGGCAACCGAAACAAATTATGTGACCATTTTGGTAATCGGTCGGTCAGGCTTATACATTTTTGGACACTTTTCGGTCATCCTAATCTTAAACAGTTCACTTTTTCGTCACATTTTTACGCATTCTTATTTCTATCCAACAAATTGATGCCTAATTTGCTCAAAATTTAATAAAATTAATATAAACACTAAATAGAACACATCATTATTATGTCAAGATAGAAGATATTGCTCACAAGAGTAAGTGAGGTCCTTAAAAATAAGTATTGTATGCATTATACGATACACATATTACATACACCACCACCACCACCACCTATCATTTCAAAATCGGTCAAATTTTGGACATTATTGGCTTCAACCCAGATCGGTTGGTATTTGGTCAACCAAAATGTCTCCTGTTTGGTATTTTTTTAAGCCTTTACATGAGTGGCCCTCCCACAGTCCAACGCGACAACCGCACCTTACGTTAAACCAGGGCGGGAAGGGGGAAGGTGGGAGGGGGGAGACCGAAAGGGGAATGGAGGGGAAGGGGTAGAAAGGGAGGGATTAGGAGGAACAAAGTAGAAAGTCGCGCCACTCACGTCAAGGAGATAAAAACAATAATATGAAATATTAGAGATAGGTTTTTCCCTTGAGCGTGGGTTAGTTAGGCGCTAGGCAAAGTAAGGTAAAGGCATAATAATCATGACTAAAAAGCCTAATTGAGCCGAAAGGGTGGTGTGTGGGCCGAATGGAGGGGGGTAGTAAGTACTTAATAGTGCATCCAGAGATTCCCCGAGCAGATAGTTAGGCTAGTTAACGCCAGTGAGGAATCCAGGACTGCCAAAACACCTCGTTCCTGACGTGCACCCGCGTTTTTTTTTGTTGCTTTGTATTTTATGTTTGTTTGCTTTGCTCCCATTGTATCCCATCCCATCCCATCTCATTGCTCCCATGGTATTGAATTGGTATTCGTCAGGAAATTTTTGGAAAATGACAGCACTAATTTCCATGCCCAAACTCAAATCGGCGCTAAAATATGTCTTCCAAATCAATGCCTCCAGATCGCAAGAGAGAGAAAAAAAATCACATAGGAGAGAGGCAATGCTTCACCGATATTCTCCCCAGTTTATTTGTGCGACGTAACGAAGGTGGCTTTAGGTAGTCTACGGTTCGCAAAACTAAACATATCATAGAAGCTTGGTTTTGCCATGAATCACTGCGAATTAAACCTGTATATTTCAGGTACCCTAATTCTGAGGCAAGATACAAGGGCTGGTTGAGCAAGGCAAAAAAGATGGTGTGGGGAGCAAATTCCAAAAAAGTATTACCCATTTATATTATATTCATCGCATTTCGCCTCTTTATAAATGAAAAGTTGATTTAAAACAAATACTTCAAAGTGAAAGTTGTTTAGCTTTCATTTGAAAAATAAAACGTATCAATTCGTTTGTCGATTTCAGGCGGTGTGGGAGGCTTGGCCGTTTTGCTCCCTCTTGGATCCACCAGCGGCCAAAAACATGGGGTGGGGCACACTCAACATTTGGGCCAGCCCCTCCCCCCAAAGGTATATAAATAAACACCCCTGCTTACAGCTTTATTCGTAGTTACAGCGAACCATAAATGAAATGGGCTTGCTAGAAACGATTGCAATTCAGTGTGCATGGAAGCGATTGCGGTCTTATGTGCTTGGAATGAGTCCTGAGCACGGCTCGTAATCTCCAAACAGAATGCCGTAAATGATGGTCCGTATCAATGTGTAATGAATGAGCCCAGCACTTTTTGTTTGTGTTAGTCATGCAAGGGAGCGTAGTACTGAGCTCGCCATCACTTTTCGCTATTGTGAGCGGCGCGGGGACACAGCTGGCGGAAATTGAGATTGGTGCGACTGGAATGGTAACAACTTAAGCTGATTGTATTCTGACTTTTATTTTCGCTGGGCAGAACAATGCTTTATTGTTTCACTTTTCTGTGTCTTTGCATTATAATTCATTGCATTTCAAGCTATTTCTCTTAATGTTAGCTGACACATGGATAAGCAGGCTCAAGCCTCAAGAGACTGAGATGTAAATTTATCATAATAAAATAGAGTTTGTCTTAAGTTAACTACATCTTGTATAAACACATTATTTTATGCCGCCATCAATACACGTGCGGTTAATGGTAGATTCGCATAGTTTGTGTACCACATGTTTTCATGCCAAGCGGGATTTGTGTTTTGGTTAAGAGGCTCGTAATACGTCAGCACGTACTCTTACGTACTACACAAGTTAACGTTAACGTCACTCTTTCGTATTTCGGATGACGATGTTGTGCGGTGTACAACACCGGTGCCGGGTGGCCCGTCATGCCGGCCGCCCGGTTGCGGTGCACCTTGCCGCTGTATTATCGCCGGCGAGTCAGAGGCGATGTCTAGTGACCGGTCGGGTCAATACACAGCCTGGACCAGACCTCTGTGTTATAACAACTAGGTGACGTTCTTTCATCTTGGTCAAAGCAAAACACCTTTACATAGGAATGTAAGTGTATAAATCAAAGCCGCCGGGTTGGCAATGGTTTTGATGTACAGATGCCTGCAGCCTCGGCTGCACCGCATTACGCTAGCGTGCTGCGGCACAGTATCGAATAACACTGAGCGCTGAGCACTAGCAGCCTGTCGCTGCCGCTATCCGGCGTAGCCGCCTGAATTGCGTGAATTGCTCGGATTCAGCCGCTGAAAATGGTTGGAACTAGACTATTTCCATTTCAGCGATAAACATACTTCACGAAAAAGGTAGCGACTTCCGGCAATGCTGTTTGTGACGGACTCAGATGGGCGCAATAACGCTGAAGCCTGCTCCCGGAAGCTTCAGGGCGGCGGAGTGTTGATACATGCAAAGCGTGCCAAAACATGCGGCATATGAAGCGTCTGTGCATGTGGGAGGTGAGGTGAATATCAACCAAGTTAACCACTCTGACTCTGTATTCAGGCACAGCTTGTGCTCCAGCTCCGTGTTGTTGTTGCCTTTTAAGCCCTAGTGCCGAAACAACGCCGTCTTCATGTTTAGCAGTTATTTTCTATCGTTTCTTTAGTGTTCTTTCTTTGTTTTTTGCTTTTGTAAAATACGTGAACCATTTTTAAAATTGATAATGCAAAACTATTTGCTTGATTGTCACATTATACATATTCACAAATACATTTTTTTTATTGAGCAGATTCTAAAAACATCCGTACGGTGGATATACGTAAATATTGATCAAGAAGCATACTTTTCTCTAGCTGACCTCTCCTTGAAATGATGAATGTTTTCTAAATTGAATATATAAAAGTATGAATTTTCTATCACGGATCTTTTTCGAATCTGCTCAAGAAAAAACAAACTTTTGAACATTCAAATTTTAACATTAAGAAATAGCGAAATTACAATGGAATAATTTATGATAAAAGACATTCTTTTTGAATTTGTGCTGGGTTGATTCGAAAAAAGATCCAAGCTCAAAGACGCATTACAAAATATATATCATTTTGGCTACATCAGGTCCGCAAAAAAGTTCACCCCCCAACATGAAAGTAGTTCCCACGCCGCTGGGACTATGTTTCCCTAAATTACTAGCCTCCTCCTGAACTTGGTTGATAATCTTAAACACGCATTTGGGAGATCTAATTTAAGACGCTTTATATCTTGCATGATTTGGCAGGAAGGCTGCAGCCCACCGAGAGAAGGTCGTTATCTTGATTGTCCTCTGCCTTAGCAACTCCAGGTAATAAGTTGACCATGCCAGCTGGCAGAGATCGTGCGGCAGCAGAAGACGCAGCGATGGGACATTTTTCGTGCCACTGCTCAGCAACCGCTACCCTGGGAGGGATGGATCAGCCATCTGTACAAGATACTAGGATGGGAGAGATGGATCAGCCATCTGCTCAGCAGCCGCTACCCTGGGAGAGATGGATCAGCCATCTGTACAGGGCATAAGGATGGGAGGTATGGATCAGCCATCTGACCAGGACACTACCCTGAGGATGGATCAGCCATCTGACCAGGACACTACCCTGGGAGGGATGGATCAGCTATCTGCACAGGACACTACCCTGGGAGAGATGGATCAGCCATCTGTACAGGGCATAAGGATGGGAGGATGGATCCAGCCATCTGCACAGGACACTACCCTGGGAGAGTAGGATCAGCCAATCTGTACAGGGCCATTTTTAAGGATGGGAGGGGATGGATCAGCCATCTGAACCAGGACCACTACCCTGGAAGTTAGGGGTCATTGCGATTCAGCTATCTGCACAGACACTACCCTTGGAGAAGGATCCAAGCATGTACAGTGCATTAAGGATGGGAGACGTGGGGATCAGTCCAAATTCTGACCAGAGGACACTAACCCTGGGAGGTGCATGGATCAGCTATCTGCACAGGACCACTACCCTGGGAGGATGGAATCAGCCATTCTGTACAGCGCATTTTTTTAACAGGATGGGAAGGGATGAATAGGATCAAGCCATGATCCAGACACTACCCTTGGATCGCCAGGGAATGGATCAGCTATCTCAAGGCACTTACCCTGGAGAGATGGATCAGCCATCTGTACAGGCATTTTTTTTTTGTTGTAAGGATGAGGGATGGATTCAAATAGTCCATCTGACCAGGACACTACCCTGGGAGGGATGGATCAGCCATCTGACCAGGACACTACTCTGGGAGGGATGGGTCAGCTATCTGCACAGCACACTACCATTGGAGGGATGGATCAGCTGTCTGCATATGGCACTAGGATGGGAGGGATGGATCAGCCTTCTGCACAGGACACTACCCTGGGAGGTATGGATCAGCTGTCTGCATAGGACACTAGGAAAATGCTTATAGTTGGTTAAGTCTGTTTAAATCAGATTGCAGAATATTTCATCTAAAAATAAGATGTTGTGTCGACACTTCCGCCTTCATGTAGCTTACTTTCTGACGAAGGATAAGACACACACTGGTGGATCTAGAACAGCAGTTTGTGGCGGCTGGGGATCACCCCTTAAAAGGTCACACACAATTCCAAAAACTCTTCGGATTCGCTCTCTAGACATCCAATTTCGCATTGCTATACGTTTTACAATCAAAGTTTCTTAGTAAAAGTTGCGTAGTCGTCCTTCTACATCGGGAAATGTGTAAATTTGTGCCGATTTCTTGCGGTTTGGGGTGGGGGTGGGGTGGGGTGGGGGCATTTGCCTCTGATGCCCCCTGGATCTGCCAGTGAAGACACATACCTTTAAGAAAAATAATCACCCTTTATTTGTTTGCATCAGTTTCTTAGGATTTTCATTATGGTATTACAATAATTTATTTAATTTTAAGAATTAAATACCATTATTCACAAATTTAAAGTTGTAAGATTGGGAAAAATTTAAAAGCAAGTACCTACCTAGTGTATTTTATGAAGGTCGCCGACAACGTTGTCTTCCCCAATCCCTACGTCCTATATGTAAACAAGTTATAGGGCCAGGAATGAAGAAAGTGCGCCAAAACGCTGGACATCGTCCCTGATTGGTCAATGAACAAAAAATCGCTGACACTAAATAGGCCGTCGATGGTGGCCAAGTTGAAATTCTGATTTAATTGCCAGTTTTGGATTGTTTGTCGAGTTTTTGTTTAAAAAAATTGCCATGATGCTATAAGCCATAGCGTTGTATACAGCCAGATACAAAGTTATACAAAACTTGTAATGCTAAAATTTATGAAACAATTTCAAAACCAGTATCTACAATTAGGCCGCCATAGGGGGCCAAGTAAACTGCTTATTTTGCTTCCTTGTTTATTCAATGGCTGTTAAATGGATAGGATCGACTTGGGTCATATCATAGAAACAAGCAGGATTCGAAAATATATTTTCCATTCCACTACATAAGAAAACAAGACGGGAAAAGCCCGCAGTTTGATGCGATCTAAGACCTACTTGCAGGCGGCTCGCAAGTACCGGTCATTGAAAGTGCGGAACGCTTATTAACTTAAACTCGAAATATATTTCGGTCGGAATATTTGTATGCAAAATGTGATGAATTAAAACATATTTTTGTCTCGTCTATCGATTTCAAGTCATAACTCCATTTGTGTGAGAAAATGTGACTATTTCCTTTTAAGGAGATATAAAATATTAGTTTCGCTTTTGAAAAACAAGTGAGAAAGGCAACATACCTAGCGTGTAATCTAATTTTGCAATAACATAAATATCAAGCATGTGTCTGCGATTTGTCTTACACCGCCACACCATTGACTTTAACCTTTGTTATGAATATGCCATGCATGAAGTATCAACATGAACATCGCAAAATAGCCTGAACAATTAATTAATAGTTTTTGTCTACAAATGTCGGATTTCATCCAAATTGTCTTATTAAGCTATCCCAACACGCCTGCTTGTCACTGTGGCCATGCAAAGTGAGGCACTATTAACTTGAATAAAGGAGACACTAAGGCCTCTCGGTCATTAATATCAGACGGCCAATGAATTAATTAACGTAATCATAAATAAGCTTGCAACACAAGGCGGTCGTGCAATGAACAATGCTCAGTGATTAACAGTGATAAACAGTGAAAGGCAATGCATTGGTCTTCTTTTTTCCTTTGCGTAAATGTAAGTCTTTGAAACGATACCATGTACTGAACTTACGCTCATTTCCCTTGTGGGACCATGAATACCTACCGGCCGACATATTGGTAAATAACACTAAGCACGTTGTTCTCACTTCCGTCGTTGTACATCGAATATCACTTAGCCGACGCATTACCCCCGTGACCATATTCGCGTTTCCATCATTGGCCATTGGCCACGGACTGGCTGTAATGTGACAGGTAAGTAACCACCGGGGGAGTGTCGATAATGGAGCACACTAACGCCCCCCCCCCCCCCCCCCCCCCCACCGCACGTCACAGCCGCCTCCTGCCGGCCCGGGACTACAAACAGGTCGGTGCACGGGTCCCGTCACTTCGATACCGCGGTTTGTGTTGGGGCAACCCCCGGGAACCCGAGGCCCTCAGAATCGGGGTCACCGGGGCCGCCTGTTGGCACTCCTCTGTCCTGGCGACCTCCTCTGTTCCCGTCACGGAACGTCGCTGTGCGATGTAGTGGCGACGTCGACGTGTCTCTGCCGTTTCTCTGGCCTTGTGAAGGCTTCTGGCCGTTTCTGGCCTTGTGCCAGGATCCGTGGGTCGGCAGGATCCGTGGGTCGGCGTCTGTCGCTCTCCGTTTTGCCATTATCGTGGTGTGACAATCGGGATGACAAAACGATAGTGAGGATGGACGGTGAAAAATTGTCATTTTGCATACGACTGTTGGGAGCGAAATATTGTTACATGAGAAACAACGCAATTGGGATCGGGGACACACTATCTTGGCACATACATGCCAAAATAAGGAAAAAATCAGCATATATGCCTGTTATTATGATGTTGGATAAAGTCAGAAAAGACGAGTGATTAAGGGAAACTATTTACCTATTATTTGTTTCCAACAATTTATAAGGCTTCCATTATGGAATAGTATTAATATTATTTAAATTTAAGAATTAAATAAAAGTATTCCCTAATTAAAAGTTGTAAGTTCAGAAAATATAAAAAGCAAGGAATTAGTGTGCCGGATGAAGGTTACTGACAACGTCGTCCTTCCCTGCGTCCTACATGTAAACAAATCATTGGACCAGAANAGCAATGTGTTTCTGAGATTGAACTGGTCTAAAAACATGCCTTTTTGTTAAGATTTATAAATTAAAACATTTTATCTCATTTTACTTGAATTTGACCTCAGCTTGACACTGACTTCATTTAAATGAGCTCCGATGGTGCCTTGATTATCACTATCGATTTATCGTATAAAACATGTGTCGCATAACTTCCAAAAATCAGTTTCGGATAGTGACCTTTTGTGACCTGACCTTGACCTTTGAAAAAAAAATGTTCCTGCGGGATGTGTGTCATACCTTTGGGGGCATTTTGAGTGATCATGGTTGCAATCAAAGGCTCTGGGTGGAAAGTATGGTCCATTAACTCATATGTCTCGATTTTTACCTTTGACCTGACCTTGACCTGATATGCGACCTTGATTCAAAAATGTCGAGTATGCTTGAGATGCGTCTCGATGAGAGCTTTCGAACGCCGCCTTGCGCGTCTCGCTACGATCAACGGTTCCGGAGATAACGAGGGGGCAATATTTGTCCCCCTCCGGTCAATGGCGTTCGGATAAGACCCCGGTCAAGCGCGGGTTAATCACATATCATTAAATGGGTTAGTTCACTGCACACATTATTCGGCATGCTGGCCAAAACTTCCCAATAAAAAGCATAATATCAACACTCCGGCCGGCATCCGTCAAACACATCATTATCATCGTGGCCTCCAAATAAGGTGGCTCAATCAATGACTGCTCACAAGTCGCGAGCCTCTCTGCACGTGACCTAATGATATGGTGTCTACTGTCTAGCAGCGCAGCATACAACCCGGGGGTCCAAAGTCGTATGGTAGCATGGGCGTGACTTCTCGTACTTGCCCATGGGGTTACATGTTAAAAGGCCACTTTTCAAGCCAAGTTTTTGAGACTTTCTTCAAAGAAATATATCAAAGTTATATCATAGAAATAAAGGTTAAGCGTATTTATTTCGATTTTTGGGATCAAAATGTCAAGCCCAACCAACGGTTCTGGAGTTATTAGCCAAAGTATGCAATCGCGAAGCCTGCCGACTACTTTTGTCAGTACCAAGATGGCCACCGTCATAAGACAACTCGGCCAATGGAGGTCGCAGCGGGACAATGTGCATATACCAATTAAACGAACTAATATAACCTAAGTTGTGATCGAACGGAAACGAAGCGCCATACACGTCGTTCACGTATGAGTGCATGCCCATATCCTGGTATATATTATAGTGTAATAATTTAGTGTATTCTCTGCTATTTCTAATGTTAAAAGTGTTATCTGTAGTGTATTTCTGTATAGTATATTGTAGTGTATTTCTAGTGTATACAAAACAAACTTTGGAGTACCCAGTGTATAGTGCCCTGATACAACCCATCCAGCCCAGCACACTGACTCATCATTACCTCCAGTCAGTCCACATCCCGTCCACCATGGTACATACAATCAACTCCTACACTGTGAGACTGACTCAACCAGGTGTAACTCGCAAACAAAACAAAGGGGGAATCTGCCCCCTCCCCCCTCCCGGGTTTTCTCAACAACTTGAATACTAATAAATGTCGACGTGAAACTTGCACTACTATATGCTGTATCATTTATACGTCTTTTCACAAAACTGCAATGATTTCGGTTTAATGCTTTGGAAGATAATGACGTTTTAACCCTCACCCTGGTGCTGAGGTCATTTTGACCCCCCCCCCGCCCCTCCTCCTCCTCAGGTTGTTAGGGAATAGTGGAATGGGCGCGAATTAACCTGAGGTGTCGACGCGCCCTAAAACACCAATAAACAAACGGGAATAGTGGGAAGCCGAATTTTTGCATAGCTATTTGAGATATATTACCCACACTTTTGTCAAAGTTTTGACCTCAGGTCACCTCAGGTCAGATCACCAGGTCACGTCACGTGGCCTTACCTCCCAAAAACATCCTCCAAAAAACAGTACCCTGGTACCGCCTCTGCTAAACCGATTTTCTATCATGACAATACGTGTAAATCAATTATGGTAAAAGTCAGCAAATGTCAGGACGCGAGGCCCAACGGTTAGAGAGTGGGAATCGGAAAACCACCGGGGGACAGAATCTGCCCCCCCCTCCCCCAGCACGGAATATAATTAACATCTTGAGAGGCGGAATTCTCCTGACTCGGGTCTGACCTCTGACTCCATCGTCACTCACCGGGCATCCCGGGACCACACCTCGGGCGCCGGAGCCCACGCAGGCGCAGTAGCGGAGCTCGGGCTTCGCTCAGTCGGCGCTATGACGCCAGCGGAGACAGCGCTGCCCGGTTGCCGGCGCGGTGTCTGCCCTGTATGTGGTGTACTGACCCGTGTTGTCTGTGCTCTGTGTTCAGTGTCAGCCGGGCCGGCTGCGGCGGCTGGTGCGCAGTTGGTACCGAATGCTCGGCTGTGAGCTGCTGCTGCCGCTCAGCGCCGCCCTCGAGCGGGAGAACAACCGCGGCCGGCTGCGACTGCAGCGGAACGGCGACGGCACCAGCTCACTGCTGGAGCGGTTATCAGACCGACTGGTGGTCACCTACCGGGACGATAGTCTGGTGAGAGACGCCCGGCCAACACTGCCCTGCCCCCGCCTGTAGCTTTGCTGGTTAAAATCTGAACATGTTATACTCAGCAGGGTTAGTTATCACAAACGTCAACAACTTGTTTTATTTATATACGTATTTTATTTTATTATTATTCATTTAATAGTTAAAAATAGTAATTTACATGGTTTATTGTTTTGTTATATTTTTGATGTTTCTTTATTTGTTATATTCGTGATACTTTTGCTCTCACTGCGATCTATGCGTGATGTCTGCTGTCATCTGTATCGGCAGTACGATGGCGGGCCGGCGGCGCGGGATGATAAGGAGGAGGATGATGATGATGACTGGGCGCCACCGCCCGGCACACCGTCCTCGGAGTGGACGGAGCCGGCCGCCGCCGCCACCCAGCCGCCGCCGCCGCCGCCGCCACCCGACTGTGCGCAGTGTGGCGCGCAGTTCGTCACATTGGCCGCCGCCATGGTACGTCATAGAGCCGGTAGACGACTCGGCGGCTGGTGTTCGCTGTCCACCGGTCAGCTCTGCCGTGTTCTGTAGTTATCCGTCCGGCACGGGACTCCGTGCGGTAGACATGCATGGAGGTGGTGCTATCACCTCATCATTGCTGCGAGTTTTGGGTCAAATGACATCTGGCCCAGGAAACTGTCCCATAGTTTCGCTGGCTATATAAAATACCTCCCGGGGCCGGGAAACAGTTTGTTTAAGTCCAAGGTCAGTCTGACAAATTTGTGCACGAGCCTGATAGGTCGAGTGGCAATTTTTCAGGCTGACCGAGGACTTAAACTGCAGGCCTAAGGGAGGTATGTATTTTACCATGTTAGATTTGTGGACGAACGTGACACAATTCAGTTTGTGGTCGAGACGAAGTCGAGATCGCAAACGGAATTTTGGAGCGCGAGTCCACAAAGCGATTTAGTGCGGCTGCATTACGCGATAGATAAAAATCAAGTCTGGCAATTTCCATTCAACTCTGGCTTAGTCGCGTAATATATATAGAACACAAACTGCAGGTCACGTGCCCTGCAGTCCACAAACTCTTCAGTTTGTGGACTCCCGCCCACAAATAAATATGTTTTAAGCTTTTTCGCTAATTCACGCAAATCAACGGTGATTAAACTTAACCTGTACACTATATGCCGTTTAAGTACTGTAATATTTTACTGATTGCATCTATTGAACTTTAAGTGTTTAATCAAACTGTGACATCCATATTCCATATATTAACACGCGCACTGGAGAGGGGTATGCCACTAACACGCCCTGGAGAAGGGGCACTTAAGTGCCCCCCCCCCCTGAGATCTCAGAAAGTATGAGAGCTAGAGCAATAAACCTTACAGGGTAGGTAGGTCATATCATGATCTACATTATCTGAAAGTTAGGTGACCTTAGGTCAATATCTTAATTGTCAAACCAGGTCATGAAGGTCAAATCTGCCCCAAATCACCATTTTTGGACTTTGACCTCTGTGACGTCACAGGTCACCAGCAATGTGTCTAAACCTCTGTCCGGAGATGAACACGAACATTGAATACCGAATGGCGTTTGAATCATCCCGATCTGACTGTTAGTTCTGAAGATATCACTTCGCCGACTTCGATTCTGGCCGCCATTTTGGAATTTTAATCCATATAGCTCAAACATTTACTGACCGATTTCCGTTTTTTACGTCAAACAATCCGCTATTGTGTTGCTGTAAATGTCGCACAAAAAAAAACTTCCTTGCACAGCTTCGTTTGTGAGCTATTCACGAAAAACATGTGCGGGGAGGGCAAATTCCCCCCCCCCTCCAATGCGCGTATTAATGCCATTTTGCTCTGCATTTGGGTTTCCGAATGCCCAATAATCGAGACCTCCAAGAAAAGAGAAACATGATAAGACACTAAGAGGGAAGCTAACAGAATCAAGTTGCAATGCAGATACTTACTGTGGGGAATATGTATTTGGCTATTTCTGAACGATGCTGGGAAATGACTCAGTCGAGGTGCTAAAAATGATTTGGCACGAGACCGAAGGTCGAGTGCCAAATTATGTTTGACACCGAGACTGGCAGTCATTACACAGCAAAGTTCAGAAAGGTATTTATCATACCGTTTGTCCAAAATGTATGGTTTGATTATGTTAATTTTTAGTTAACTAAATGTTAATGTGGTGAAATGTTTACTTTTACGTCTAGCTGAAACTGAAGGGAAATCAAAATGCATTTTGCATTTGAAAACTTATTTATTTTAAAGTGTAATTTGATCTGAAGAGGATCTGCTTAATGAAAGAGCTTCTTTGTGCAGGACATGATAACTCCTGCACTGCTTTCCCGCACGGTAGAATGGGACATTTAACATGCAAACCCAAATGAACTGTATGATACAAATAATGGAACAACGGATCGAACTACTCCAAGAACACTGCAAAGAACAGAACTGTTTGCCATTTGTTTTTGCACACAACCAGATAGTAACCTGAGGTCAATTTTTTAAGAGGAAAAAAATGCCCTTTTGTCAGGGTCACCCAAGGTCAAGTGAAATAACAGGTTTGAGTTACACAAAGGAAAAAGGAAAATTACCGGAATGTTCTGCAGCTCAAGCGGAATCGAATGGTAACAACCCAAATTGGTCTAAAACCAGTAAGACGCCTTAATCCGGAAGCCACACACTGAGCCTCACATGCGGGTGCGAGTCTGCGGAGTGGCAGATATTGTACTCACTTTGAGGTAGTTGGGCCCGCAATGGGCGCCAATTTTGTTGCGGCGCCCTTAAGCCCAATCATCATCATCATCATCATCGGGGTGGCGGGTGTCTTGGCGTGTCGGGAAGGTTGCAGACTGGCACGTCAGATGGTCAATGTGTCAATATTGTCAATTTTATTCATTTATTTTCTAGAAACGCTCGCGGGATGAAAATCACGCAACCTTGCACTGCCGGTCGATGGGATTTCACTCAGTGTGAGTTTTTCCAAAGATAAACAATAAAATTAACAATATTGACACAATGACACATATTACCATCTAGCGTGCCAGTCTGCAACCTTTCCGCCACGCAAGACACCCGCCACCCCGACCCAACTACAAAATGAGAACAGTATCTGCCACCCCGCAGACTCGCACCCGCATGCGAGGCGAAGGACGAGCGAGCCCGAATAAACCCGCGTCAATTTCGTATCCGCCCAACAGAGGTTCGTTTTGTGCAAAGCATGCTTTTCAATTGTTTTCGTTGTGTGTTATGTTGCCGTCGCAAATCGATCCGAACTGAATCGATACTCTTACCTAAATAGGTTTTGCAGCGTTCTTTTAAACTTGCAATTATAAGCTTCATGTTTGTAAGCAAAAACACATTTTGGGTGGGTATTAGATGGATTTGATTGCGTTTTACAGCTGCATCATTTGTATTGCTTAGCACTCTTTAGTTTTGACGCTACGGCGGTGTAATGAAGGAAATATTCTCAAATCGGCAATATGTATATTACAGGTGGGTTTTAGCAGCGAAATATTTAATTAAAACCTAATTTTCACGTGCACTTTAGAGACAGTACATTGGTCTGCACATTGGTGTTTATTTCATCGCTTCACGTCCCATAGGTGCCGAACACCGATGTAAATCGTGACAACGTCATAAACCATGAATTTGCGCTTTTATAGCCAGTAACTTGGCATGTGCCACGCGCCGTTGATCGACACACAGTGCATACGCCGGGCGGATCGTATCTCTACACATCTGTGTTTAACCCTCGCCCTACGGGAGCTTTTTTCACTCGTCCTACGGGGAAGGGGCTGACAGCCCCCCCCCTCCCCCTCCCCCTCCTCCCGCTAACTTCCAAACCAAGCAGCATAGAGCAACGCGGAAATAACCACCATGTTGCCTGTTATGTGAAGAATCTAGTGGTATGCAATTTTTAGGTTTAAGTCAACAGGTGACCTCCCAGGTCAAGTGAATGACCTCCACTAGACCACGTCCAGATTAGCGATTTTGCTCTGTCAGAAAACATTAAAATTATAAATTGATAAATGTAAATAAAAAAGTATGTTCCTAGACCAGTTTTGGCTCCAAAATGCAGAAAAGGTATCTATTTGTTCGTATCTAGTCCATAAAGGTAAAAAAGGGTGATTTAAAAAAAAAATACTGAAGTTTTTACACTTTGGAAGCCGTCACTCAGTAAAAATATATTTGAAATTTGGTTTGAGTATTGTTTATTATAAGTTACCTCACATATATTCCGTTTTTAACATTTTTGAATGTTTTGATTTGTAGTTAATTTTCCAAAACAAATAAGCTTTTTGACTTTTTGAGGTCAAAACCAAAAATTGCGGAATTGCGAGATTTCGATTTTAAAGAAAATATCAATTTTTGTCTGTTATATTTTTCGTTTGCTATTTTCTGCAAAACTTTGTTTTCTATAATTTGTCAAACATTTGCCGATTTTTCATAAACATGACGTCACTTAAACGTTATTATCTTCCAAACTGCTTGACCAATTGTGATGACATTTCGACAGCATACATATAATTGTAAACTCAGCTACTGCAAATTTCAGAAAAATGTGCTGGATGTGTAAAACGTTATTCAAGAAAAACTCTGAGGCTGTCAGGCGAGGTAGGGCGAGGGCGAGGGTTAACTCGTGTCCTTACTAGGCACTTTTGGTTGCCAAGATATAGGTCCGATATTGTAACGATATTTTGTAGGTAATGTCGTGGACGGAACAGAGGTACACGTGCGCACGTGCAGTGTGACCCAGATTTGGCCCGCGCGACATTGCCAGTGGTATGGTCTCAAACCACACACCGAATTTCAGCTTAATCGGTCCAGCCGTTTCTCAGCTATAGCAGGATAACGTTTGCTGTCACCCCTGACGCGGCACGTGTCACGCGCCATGCTGACCCCTCACGTGAGACGAAGCATGTCAATAACATAATGTGATTGAATAGGGCTATCAGATGGCAAAAATCGTTTGTCAATCGGATGCGGGATTCCAAAGATATAAGCTTCTGAAAAGTGTTACGGTCGGGCCGGGCCCGGTCGGGTCGGCCGCATATATGTGATAAAAATCCGGTATTCAGTGAGGACTCGCTGCGCGCTTCGCGCTCGCTCGTAAAAAGTTTCGTCTGACCTNGGGCAAAAATACTCCCTTATATGTTGAGACAAGGAAACTACTCCAGCAACTGCTGACATCGGCGTTTCCCATCATCCGCGCCTCGTTTCACGTTGACTTCCGTCTGGCTTTGAGACCGTCGCCATGGTGTGAGCTGCAGATCCTGCAATCTCCTGTTCTGCCCCTGTGACCCCTCCCTGCAAGTCTGGTGCAGCTGCGTGATTGAAGCGGACACCAGGTCGCCCCAGAGCTTATGTTCGAGCCCCTCCCTGTGCGTCGGGTGACCAAGCTTGCTTAAGCCCCCCCACCCCCCCCCCGCCCCTCCCCGACCCTCCCCTGTCCGCCCGCCAAAGCGCCGGCGGAGAGCGGCCGTACCTTTATAAGACAGCGCTCCTGACCCAGCCGGCAGCAGTCGCTCTGTGGTGGGTGAAGACTGGTGTTTATCTGTCAGGTACCGCGGAAAGGTGAGTACCATGTGACAACTGACACAGCACACCGACGGCGCAGCGGAACAAGAGCATGTGGACAGAAAAACAATCGGAGATGGGTTCGTATAAGTGCGATTTTTTGCTCGCGGAAATAGATGTCATGTAGATGTCATTGAAGGGAGCATGTCTACTGACGTCACACAGTGCTCATTTGGAGTTGTTGACATTGGTTTAAAGAAAAAAATGAACATAACTTCATTTCTCCAAATTCACGCTAGTTGCTGAAGTATTCCTAAGACTCCAGGAACTGGCTTGGAGCAAAACATTATCGGATACTCAAGAAGGCATGTCTCTACTAGAAGCATTGCTAATATCGAAATATGGATCAAAGTTTGCTAGCATATCGTTAGTGCCGGCCAATAGCAATTCGACAAAACAGCTCGTGCTCACTGATAGCAGCAGCCGAACAGCAGGCGCGGATTTCGGGGGACGCTATCCCCCCCCCCCCCCTCCCCCTTGAGCCGGGTCGGGCCCCATGCGCTACCGGAGAGGCGCAAACTTTTTGTATGTGCCGCCCCTTCTCCTGACCGAAATCCTGGATTCGCGCTGTTCCCTTCTCGCAACGTTCGGTCATTTTTAAACAAGCATTTTGTATGACAACTTAGAACTACGAAACTTGCATATAATAAAGTTATCAGTGGCAAGAACATCCTAAGCAATACTTGTCTATCCATCTTGCATGTGACCGTAATTGCATTGTATTGCGTGCGCCGTTTTACACAACATCGTATTGTGATAGTACTGTGCGATAGTACTTCCTTGTTGTCTCGCCTTTTATATTTTAAATAAACCTTATTCTGCCATGTTATTGATCATCCCTTTGTAAAAAATATGTTTGACATTCCAAAACAGTAGACATTTTTTGGGGAATGTTTCACCTTTGTTTTGGTTTTGAACTGAGATAGCCATTATCTTTGGCCGATATTAAAAAGTATAAGCTGCACAAACTATTTGTGTCAAAGCTTAACCGTTTTTAAGCGATTAAATTTAGCATTTTCAAAAGGGGTCTATGCAAGTGTCGGCGCTGAATGGTTGACAGCCACTTCAAGATTCTTTGTCTTGGGAGAAAAACGACTTGTATTTCTCGAATCTTGATTGGATTAACTGCGGCGAGTACAAAAACAAAATAATTGTTTGTATTCAAGTAGCCAGAGATGGGATGAACACCATTCGATTCGTCATGACAAGATCTGTCCTTTTGGACCTTTAACTTTCGTTTCTGCTAAAAATTTGGGGTCAGGGGCCAAAAACACGAATAATTTGTGTGTTTTTTAAATGCTATTGCGGCCATTTGGTTCGACCGACTTTCATGCACAAATGTCTTTGAGCTTCCATTGTACTGGTCTTCAATATATAAAAAGGACAGGTACCAAAATGGGAAAAATATGCGCATTTAGAGATTACAAATTTGCGATTTCTGATAACAAATATGCGCTGTTCGAACAGCACCGGTGTCGATTTGTATACTATTGGGAGTCCGGACCCTCTAATGATGTACAATTTTGCATTAGGCCTATGGCGTGCATGGTAAGAATGGAATCAAAATATATAAAGTTAGCATTAGGGCCCCACAATCATTTTCATAAATTGACACCGCTGTGATTGTTTGTGACGATATAAATGGTCAAAATTGTGAGGGCTTTTTTAGCTTTAACTTAGTTGTAATATTTTTTTTAATTGCAAATAGGTCGGATCAAGGTAAACATCGTATGGGACACGCATGTGCGGAACGCTTATTATCATTTTTACTAAATTTGAAAATTGTGACTTATTTTGACGGAGGATATCGCCTGCCATTGTTATTGTACCGTGAGTGGTAGCGTCTGCCCAAAACATTACAATCCACGAATTTATTATGCAATGTTGCAGAGTGAACATCGTTTTTTGACGAGCATTTATTAGCAAGCCACAAAACTATGAAGGAAGTATGAACCGCACGAACCGTCCCATTCATAACAGCCTCTACAAAGCATGATCATAGAAGCCACCTTCCATGAGCTGATGTTATTTTTTTATCAAAATGTTAACAAACTGCGTAAATTCAAATTTTTTAGGAAAAGTCAAAATAGTTTCAAAGACGCCTTGGCTTAACAGTTTAGAAGCGGCAAGCGAAAAATCACCGGAGGGCAGAATCTACCTTCGCAGGGAATAGGGTTAAGCGACTTTTCGAAAAATAAATGTCAGCATCGTTTTCAACAGCACTTACTTCATATGTTTGACTAAACTGGCGTATATTTGACAACTTTCAGAAAGGTGAAACATTCTTTTTAATGTTCGTCCGTTGATAAAGGGACAATATTGGGAATCTGTCTATTATTCCCATGACATTGATAATTCAAATTTATAACGAAGGGGATACATTCAAATTAAGGCATGTAATGCAATATTATTATAATTTCTATCATCCTACACCAATCATTCCAGGATACAATGCCAGCTATCACCGACAGAAAAAGGTACATGGTCTTAATGCTTATAAAGTTGTAAGACAGCTCGCCATCATTCTGGCGGCATTTAAAGTATTTGGTTATTTTGACAATTATCCATTTTTACGAGCCTTAGAAACAGATTCCTTATCATATATTTTTACAAAATGCAATAACAGACTTCGACATCATCGGACCTCAACGAAAGGTTTTAATCAGGGGCATGTGTTATCCCACTGTTACAATGCGAGATCTCGGATTTAGTCAATAGTCCTACTCTATCATGCGAGCATTTTTTGTCACATGATAACAGTAGTCACTTTGCCTTTGTTTTGGTTATTTTGTCATGTCTTGCAACCATTTTGGCCATGAAGGTTTCTCGACAGGACTGGGATTAGAAACAAACACATTCTATGGTGTACAAGTGTCCACATTTCGTCCAATAATTATTCGAAAATGTAAGCTTTGGGTTTTTAATATAACCGGTAACCCCCGAAATCAAAATGATTATAAAGCTGCAGCTTCTAATTAATATTGCGATATATAATATATACCTTCAACTATGATCCAGATAAAGAAATACGATTTAAATCAAGATATCATAAGGTAGCAATACGAGACTAAACCGCATTTGACCTGACGGTGGAAGTCCCATTACATCATTTTGTGCCGTAAATGTTAGCTTGGTTGCTAATTGGATGTGAGGAACAACACATGCTGATACAAAATATGGCTATGAGTATTAAAATTGGAACGACCGCTACAACTGGGTAACCTCACGCCTTTCGCCTTCGCCCTCGTTACACCCACGTCCCACATGGCGCACTCGTGTGTAGCTTGGCTTACCTGCAGCTCTAGAGGCCGAGTATGTTGTTCTTGATGGATTCCCGAGTTCAGGGGCGAGGTATAGCTGAGTGACGCGGGCGCACGACAAACGTCACCACAAAGCACCACCTCACGTCACTACAGAGCACCACCTCACGTCACCACAGAGCACCACCTCACGTCACTACAGAGCACCACCGCGCGGCGAGGAGAGAGAACCACGGAACCACTGGCTATGGTCGCAGCTGTATCCTCCAGCGCGACAAACGCTGGTGGTGCCACCTTTCAAACATTTCACCGAGCATGGTGAGTTGCCAGACTGAATGATGACTGTCATCATGGGTGAAACTTTGCATGTGGTTGGTGTGGGACACTGGCGGATCTAGAACGCCAGTTTGTGTCGCCGTGGGGCATCACTCCAAAAAGTGTCACAAGAAATGTCGGATTTCGCTACATTATGCATTGGTAGACGTTTCAAAATAAACTTTCCCTTAGTAAAAGTTGCGTAGATATCCTTCTACATCAGGAAATGTGTAAAAATTTGCGCCGATTTCAGGCGGTTTGGAGGGGGCGTTTGCCCCTGATACTCCCCTTGGATCCAGGCACGTAGCCAGGATTTTTATCAGGAAGGGGGCACGTCAGAAAAAAAATATCCTCAGCTATATGCTGCTGACCGGGGTGGTAGGGTCGGGTGGCGGGTCGTCAGAGAATCCCATTCTATCTAAGTGTGAGTTGATTTTGCTCAGAGGGAACCATGGCCCCCGTGGTCCCTTGGCTACGTCCCTGCCTGAAATCGCCAGTGGTTTGGGAAGCTCCACACCAACTTGAAAGTCGGTGTGGAAAATCCACACCAACTATTGTAGAGGAGATACAATTTCGTTCATCAAACGAGCTTGTGGGGACCCGCGTGTAAGATTAGATTATCTCTTTTAAAAAAAAATGCACCATTTAAAGACGCGTCGACGGAATTTGGGAAGTCAAAAGAAACAAGAAGAGTATAAACTGTGTGGATCTGCTTCCAGTCCACACCAACTTTGACAACGTTTATATACCCATGATTGCCATTTTAACGGCAAATATGTTAGTAATTATTGTAAATTATGTTCATCATGGCATTGCCAAATTCTGCTTATCTTAGACAAGATATGTATTAGTGTAGACGTTGCAACATCTTCATACCTATAGGCTATACAGCATTTCTTTAAAGGAAAAAGTTCACCTTGGAATTTTTCCAATACGATTTGATTATGTTTTGAAATGTAATGTAACATATATGTAAAAAATGACAAAAATGACAAGGTCACGTGGTCTGAGGTGATGAGGCCTGTCTGAGGACCAGGCCAGGTCACGTGGTCTGTGGTGACGCTCCTGTTTTGGCTCCCAGATCAGATCTGATCCCAGCTGCAGGTGAGTGGAGCGCTGAGCCGGAGTCAGCTGACACCCATCCTTCCTCTCGGACTACAGGCTCCTGCTGGAGGGATGCCAGTGGCATACCAGTCCGGTTATTACCCCCCCTCCCCTCCCCCCACCTGGTGTTATAGATATCACAGAGCTATATGTTACTGCAAACTACGGACATTCTGTCCAGGATTGAGTCATACAGTTATCACCTTGTATGGGGATGTACACGTACAGTCCAGACAGACCATATGTTCTGTCCACTTCATCGACACCACCCGATGTCGATGCGCCCGGCGAATAAATCCTTCGTGAAAACGGCTAGTAGCAGTCTTTTCAGTGCACTATTCGAATAAACTCTCCATTTATCTTGGGCGATGTTTGGTTTCATCTGCCGGAAGCTATAGCCTTGAAAATATTATTTAAAAAACTTGCTAAGCGCACCCATTTAATTCAATGACAACATTGTCACAATGACCATCGGTGCTTTCTGTGGGTGCCTCACGCAGTGAGGCACCCACTATTTAATGGAACTATTGAAAACTATTGATGCCTAATGAAACTATTTATGCCCTCGCCCCTGATACTGGGGGCGAGGGCTATGGTAATTGCATTGGATTCCACTGCGTGCAGCACCGACAGACAGAGACAGAGGTGGTGTCGAGGACATGGACAGAACATATGGTCTAGACTGTACATACGTCTCCCTGACGCGGGTGTTCCCTCGCTTTGGAGCGGGGGCTGCAGGGACGGACAGACGGGGCTGATTGGCGGGACTCCAGCTCCAGAGGAAGGTTTCTCCTCTATCTGCTCATTAGCCTGAGGCGGGTCTTCTCATCTGTCTGCCCATTGGCCTGAGGCAGGTCTTCTCGCGTAGCTGCCCATTAGCCTGAGGAGGGCAGCTACTAATCGATAATTGGTCTCTGCACCAAGGTTCCTTGCAGTGAGCTGCCATCATGCACTGGGTACTGTGCAGCGTTTATTGCATACTGTACACTGTGCACCACATGCAGGGGCGGATCCAGGGGGGCATCCGGCCATGCCCCCCCCCAACGAAAGGGTGGGGCCAATGAGACATGATCTTTCCCCTCGGCCAAGCTATATCAGTAAATACACACATTCAAATAGGAACTTTTTTGTGTACATATTTGGTATTAACACATGGTGAGTCTGGTACCCGAGGAAAAGATTAACAATTTAATCGTAAATAGCTTGAAGCATCAAATCCAGCTATCACAATAGCAGAAACTGGAAAAATTTCGCGCGCGCTTCGCGGCATCACACAAGTTTTGCAATTGCTTACCACAAATCAGGAAAATGAAATTAATTTCATTAAGTGTATGGAAGAGGCACTCTCCCTTGACGGTTAATCCTGCCCGCAGGGCCGCATTCATACAATAGTTAAACCTCGCCCTTACCGTTTTTCCAACCTTCGCCGTTACGGGGGGGGGCTGAAGGATCCATGTTAACTTCCAAACCAAGCATCATAGAGCAAACGCGTAAGAACCAGCATGTTGCCGTCATGTGAGGAATCTAACGTATGCATTTTTTTAGGTTTCAGTCCTTGGTGAACTTCCAGGTCAAGTGAATGCCTAGAATCGATCACGTCAGAATCAACGGTTTTCTCTCCGTCAGAAAAACATCAAATGAGAAATTAATAAATGTAATAAGAGATTGGCCTTGACCAGTTTTTGTCTCAGAAATTAGAAAATTTATTTTAAATTTTTTTTTGTTGGTATCTGTCGAAAATAAGTCCAAAAAGTGATTAAAATGACAAAAATAATTTCGTAGACACTAGGAAGCCATCATCAATCACAAATAGTTATTGCAGGGTCTATTGCTATTGAATTTGGTTTGGTATTTTCCCAGATATTTAGTTTCTCTCACTTAATCTTTTGGTTTTTCAAAAATCTTTGACAATTTATTTAGTGATTCCCCCATTTTTCAGTTTTAGGGTTAGAAACCCAAATTTCGGAAATCCGAGTTTGCCTTTCTAAAATAAAATGGCATTTTTGATCTTTGTCGCTTTCTGTTAGCAATTTGCTGGCAAATCTATATTTCTACCGACCTTTTTACAATTAGTTACGCAGTCTTCCCTACCAACTATAATCGTCACTAATAACGTCATTTTCTCCCAAATGACTTGACCAAATTTCTAGTGAAATTTTGGACAGCATAATACGTTATAATGTTGTCAAACTCAGCTAGTGAAATTCCAGCAAGATGCGCCGCTGAGTAAAAGTGATTTCGAAGAAACAAAGGGAGCCTGCCAGGCCCCCCTGAGGCGAGGGTTAATTTTCAAGCTGGCTACAAGTTATAAAGCATGGCCTGCCGAAAAAGGCGACGCGAACGATATGACGTGGACATCGGTCCCTAAAACATCTAAAGTACCTAACATCAAACCAAATGCGTATTTTAACATGGAAATCCACATGAAAAATGTTTCAAAAGCATGCACGCAAAGACAAAAGGATATACGTTTTCTTTCGTCATTTTCATTCCGAACCCCTCATAATTATCGGTGACGCCCTGCGAGTTTGCTATGAGATAAACGTTATTATGTGATTACCTACGTGTTGCGATATGCTACGGAAAATGGTGTTCTTTGTGTTTTAAAGTGACTTTTCCGCTTTGTTTACCTGCCAATAAAACGAATGAGTTTTTTTCCCTATTTTTTGTCTTTTTTTTTGAATTTTTTTTTTTCCGAAAAAAAGTATTAAAAAAAAAAAAAGACGGAAAAAATAAGAGAAAAAAATGTATTTTTTCGGACAAAACGTATTTTTTTAATCTCTTATGCCAAATAAACATGAAAAAAATCCGTGGAAGAAAAAAATGGGGTACGTTTGCCGGAAAAATGGGCCCCCCAAACCGAGGGGCTGGATCCGCCCCTGACCACATGTGCGGTGCTGGACTCACTCACGCCTCCACGGCAGATCAGGTGTGGTTTGGCGCTATTAGATAACGGGTGATATAGATAACGGGTGGTGTGTTGATCATTCAGTGATCACACACTCGTTAACGTGGTTCACCCGAAGCGTGATGACCATATGGCAACAGGTTCACCCGAAGCGTGATGACCATATGGCAACAGGTTCACCCGAACTCATGATGACTCATATGGCAACAGTTCAAACCCGAATCATGATGACCATATGGGCAGCAGTCACCCGAAGCGTGAGTGACATATGCAGCCAGGTTCACCACCGAAGCGTGATGACTATGACAAAGTTAACAAACCGTAAATCATGATGACCATATGCAAAGTTCACAACCAGATCAATGATGACATATGGCACAGGTTCACCCGAAGCGTGAGTGACCATATGGCAGCAGGTTACCCGAAGCGTGATGAACCATAATGAAACAGGTTCACGAATCATGAATGACCATAATGGCACAGATATTCACCCGAACCAATGATGACCATATGGCCAGTTCACCGCGATCATGAGACCATAATGGCAACAGTTCACGATCATGATGGACCATATGGCAACAGGTTCACCCCGAAGTCGTGATGACATATTGGCAACAGGTTCACGACCGAATCATGATGCATATGGCAACAGGTTTCACACCGAATCAATGATGAAACCATATGGCAAAGCAGTTCATACCGAATCATGATGACCATATGGCAAACAGGTTCACACCGAATCAAAATGATGACCAATATGGCCAACAGGTTACACCCGAATCATGGATGACCAATGGCAGCAGGTGTTCCCGAATCATGATGACCAATATGCAACAGGTTCACTCGAATCAATGATGACCATATGGCAACAGGTTCACCGAAATACAATGATGACCATAGATGGCAACAGTTCACACCGAAGCGTGATGACATGGCAGCAGGTTTCACCCGAATCATGATGACCATACGGCAAACAGTTCACCCGAAGCGTGATGACCATATGACACATGTTCACACCGAAGGTGATGACCAATATGGCAACAGGTTCACCGAATATGATGACCGATACGCGGCACAGGTCTCACGCGAAGCGTGATGACCATATGGCAAACAGGTTCACGCGAAGCGTGATGACCATATGCAATAGGTTCACTCTTTCCGAAATCATGATGACTCATGTGGCAACAGGTTCACCCAATACTATGATGACCATATGCCAAACTCAGGTCACCCCACATATCATGATGACCATATGGCAACAGGTTCACAACCGACATGATGACCCATATGGCAACAGGTTCCACATCCGAATCATGATGAACCATAATGGCAGACAGGTTCACCGCCGAACCAATGATGACATAATGGCAGCAGGCTTCACCCGAGAATGCATTGAATGACATATGGCAAACAGGTTTACCCGAACCATGATACCGGATTGCAACAGGTTCACGGCCAAAATCATGGATGACCATTTGGCGCAAACAGTTCAACACCGACCGTAATCATGAGACATATTGGGCCAGACGAGGTTCACCCGAATCATGATGACCATATGGCAACAGGTTCACCCGAATCATGATGTCAGTCAATTTCAACTGTTTCTTTTGGAAATAGCCTTTACGTTTTTTATTGTTCATGTTTTAGTATTTGTTTTACATATGTGCTAATAAAGTATGCACACAGGGGCTAGAGCACAGGGGTGACGGGGGACGTGCCCCCCCCCCCAACATATTCTGATTTTAGCATTACGTCTACGGGTACGGACGTTGCATGGAAAGTATTGCCTTCAGAATGGCTCCGCCCCCCCCCCCCCAACTTTCGAAAGGTGGCGGAGCCCTTGAATGCACATGCATTGTGCAAAAATATTTGGCAGAAATCGCGATCGCTATTTGCATGGTAATTTATATTCTTCATGGTTACACTTTAATACAAATTATGGACATGCTGGGTTCCTATGTATTACAATTATAATTAACAATAACGGCTAACTGACAGCAATATTATCATTCAACTATAGTTGAGACAAAACCTATAGGTTATGTCTCAAGGGCATATCAATCAATACATATCACAATGACCGTATTAACACGAATTTGCTAGAATCGATTTTAATTTTGACTCCAATTGCAAGCCATAGTTTTCAATTTACTTGCTGCTGATGATGATTGGGGTTTAAGGGAGGACCGACAGCGAAGGTCGCATGCCGCCCACAATTTACTTTCTGTCACCCAACATAATGGCATTCCATCGAGCGGTATAACAGCAGATATATTCTAGTCTCCCGGGGCAGACCACGCGCGAGTGTCTGCCACCGCATTAAGTCTTGATATGGGCATTGGGCACGTCTGTACAAATTGAGCCACAGCCCAATACACGACATGTCACGTGATCCGTCTGTTGGCGGTACTGCTCGGTCACGTGACCCAGCCAATGATCCGTCTGTTGGCGGTACTGATTGGGTGCATCGTTTGAGGCTGGCGACATTGTTTTGATCAGCTTACCCGAATAATTGTGTTATCCCGATCCCAGCTGGGCATTGGCGCTGTCGAAAAATGAGATGACTTCATGATTGGTTTGAGCTAAGAGCCATCATACCCATGTCGAAACGTGAACATTTATGTGACGTCATATTCTGCCGGCAGCCAATCGAAGCCATGGAGAACGCCGAGATCGCGCAGCTCAAGGGCATCTGGGACCTGGTCAAGCCCAAGAAGGTGCATCACGGCGTGGAGACCCTGATCAAGTACGTTCCGCGTAGACATGAACAGTGTAGAGTACGTTCCACGCAGACATGAACAGCTGTAAGAGTACGTTCCGCGTAGACATGACATGTAGAGTTACATACGTTCCAACGCCAGACATGAAACAGTGTAGAAGTACATTCCACGCAAAATCGAACAGTGTAGAGTAGTTCCACGCAGACATGACAGTGTGAGAGTACGTTCCACGCAGACATGAGACACGTGCTAGAGTACGTTCATGCAGACATGAATGGTGTAGAGTACGTTCCACGCTGACACGAACAGTGTAGAGTACGTTCCACGCAGACATGAACAGTGTAGAGTACGTTCTGCACAGACATGAACAGTGTAGAGTACGTTCCACGCAGACATGAACAGTGAAGAGTACGTTCTGCACAGACATAAACGTGTAGAGTCGTTCCACAAGATGAACGTGTAGAGTAACGGTTTCCACGCAGACATGAACAGTGTAGAGTACGTATACAGACTGGTGGTCTGTGTGTGGTGGGAGGGCCTGGTGTTTGCGAGGGACATGACAGTGGGTAGTGAGTTACGTTGGCGATGGCGCGTATACATGAGCTGTGAGTGGTGTGGAATGTACGGTTCCAGGGGTGGATGGTCAGAGCTATGGACGTAGTTGTTTGTCGGTAGATGTGAGCGTGGTCCACGCAGGGACTCATGAAACATGTAGGATGACGTTCACGCAGACCATGAACAGTGATAGAGTACGTTCCAGCCGCCAGACATAACTGTGTAGAAGTACGTGGTTCCAGTCGCTGGCACTCAGCTGGACGAGTGTGAGATTCGGTACGTTCCAGGGTGTCGCAGACAGAAGCAGTGTAGAGGTACGTTCTGCAACAGACATGAACAGTGTAGAGTACGTAGTTCCATGCGGCAGAAATGAACAGGTGGAAGGCGTACGTTGCTGCAAGCACTAAACAAGTGTAAGAGTACGTTCCACGCAGACATAAACAGTCGTAGTAGTAGTTTCCACGGCAGAATCGAGATGGGTGAACGGTGTTGAGTACGTTTCACGCAGACATGAAACAGTGTAAGTACGTTCACGAGGACATGAAACAGTGTAGAGTACGTTCCACGCAGACATGCACAGTGTAGAGTACGTTCCACGCAGACATGAACAGTGTAGAGTACGTTCCACGTAGACATGAACAGTTTAGTGTACGTTCCACGCAGACATTAACAGTGTAGAGTACGTTCCACGCAGACATGAACAGTGTAGAGTACGTTCCACGCAGACATGAACAGTTTTAGAGTACGTTCCACGCAGACATTAACAGTTGTAGAAGTACCGTTCCACGCAGCCATGAACAGTGCAGAGTACGTTCCACGCAGACATGAAGTGTAGAGTCACGTTTCACGTAGACATGAACAGTGTAGAGTCGTTCCACGCAGACATGAACTATGTAGAGTACGTGCCTGTACTAGACATGAGCAGTGTAGAGTACGTATCCATGCAAGACATGCAACAGTGTAGGCACGTTCCACGCAGAATGAGGCAGTGGTAGAGTACATTTCCAACGCAAGACATGACAATTGAACCGTGTAGAAGTACTTCACGCGGGACTGAACAGTGTAGAGTACCTACGTATCAGCAGACATGAACAGTGTAGAGTACGTTCCACGCAGACCATGAACATTGTAGAGTACCTACGTTTCACGCGCAATGACACTGTAGAGTACTTTCCCATCAGACATGACAGTGTAGATTACGTGTACACGGCGACATGAAAGTGTAGAGTACCTACGTTTCACAGCGGACATGAACAGTGTTAGAGTTTGTTCCAGCAGACTGAACAGTTGTAAGTATGTCCACGGTAGAATGAACAGTGTAGAGTACGTTCCACGCAGACATGAACAGTGTAGAGCGAACCTATATAGCCGGGCAGTCGGTCCTACACCGACAGACATCTACGGTAGGACATCCACATGTGTTTCGGTGTTATTACTAATTCATGCAAGGGTGGTTAACAATAAACAGATGGAGCCTGTCTTCGTCTGTCCCCGAATTCCTTCCGCACCGGGTTCTTCTCTGCCGCGTCTGCGTGACCTGGGACACCGAGGCAGCGTAGTTATCCGGCTCCAGTCTCTGTGAACGTTCCCTGTATGGTTCTTCTCTGCTGCGTCTGCGTGGCCTGGGACACGGAGACAGCATAGTTATCCGGCTACAGCCTCGGTGAACGTTCTCTGTATACGGGATACACATTACACAGGCGATACCCAGCAGATCTGATTTTACGCCGGGCGTAACAGCTCCGTGACGGGGGAAAGGGGGAGGGGGGGTGCTGAGAGGGGGCTGTTTGGAACAGGATGGGGCGGCTCCGACACGCCACACTAACTCTGATCACTAATTTGTCCGCATGACGTCACTAGTTTGTCCGCATGACGTGACACAATTACAGTAGGTCGAGTTTTCACAGTCGATAGGTATAAGGTACACCTCAGCCCCGATCCGTTGCTGCCTCCCGACGAGACACAAAACAACGAACAGCCGACAATTACGCTTAGCATCTCTGAGACGGCTCGTATGGTTGGTTTATTCAGCGTGTTCGCCTCGTTTGTTCCGCTGTGACGTCATTGGTGAAGGTCAGCTGGCAGGGACCCTCCAGCGTATAATGATGGACGCATCACTGCACCCTCCGAGGAACCGAGGCAGGGATCGCGGGACTCTCTAGGAGCTACTGGCCTCTTGGAGGCGATGTAAGATATAAAATATGGCAATTAACTAGTGTTCCCAGTACTAGTGCCTTAGATTTTCCACTCAACGCGCACTGCCTTAGCACTCATCGCAGGGATGGTCATTATCTTCGCTCAGTATACACTTTCAGTCTCATTGCGTCACGACTCCCGGTCAATAGGAATGTGTTTTTCTCGAGAGAGTTTGCTCGACCGCTGTCAGTGACCGTGCTAGTGACCACTATCAGTGACCGTGCCAGTGACCGGTCAGTGACCGTGTCAGTGACCATGCCAGTGACCGTGCCAGTGACCGTGCCAGTGACCTCTGTCCGGGTGTCCGGCAGGCTGTTCGACAAGTTCCCGGAGACGAAGGAACGGTTCGCGCGGATGGACTGCAGCTCGCCGGAAGCGATCCGCTCCAATAAGCGGTCGCAGGCGCACGCGGGGCCGCGTCATGTCGCAGCTCGGCGCCCTCATCGACGACCTGGACGACATGCCCCTGGTCGACGAGACCATCTACCTGCTCGGAGAGAACCACAACAAGCGGAAGATTCAGGCAGAGGACTTCGAGGTGAGCGGCGCGCTCGTCAGACAGCGCGGCAGGCGGGGCGGTGCAGCACCTTCCACAGCGGTACCAGCATAGCCTATAGAACGATACCGACCCGACCCGACCCGACCGGGACCCGTGTAGACTGTAGACAACCTTGTTCAAAACAAACCTTGTCAGCTGATCACAGTCTTCATTAATCTCTCGCTTCAGATCATATCTTCTGTACCTATTGGAAGTAATTTTTGACTGCTGCAAAGGCAATTGTTACGATAAATTTTCAGAGGCCAACCAATTTTGTCCGACGTTTTTTTTTGGGGGGGGAGGTTGGGCAAATAATAGCTTTCAGGAGCTTGTCATGCCGCAAAGCGGCGTGAAATTTCCCCGTTTTTTACTGTGGATAGCTGGTAAATGAGTATGAGTGGTTGTTCAGCGTAATGTGACAAAGAAACAGGTAACTGATCGTACGTTCCGGTATGATTGAAATTCATATCAATGGAAGAACAATAACACAGCCGAGTACGCTGCAGTTAATGTGTATGCTGTGCCGAGCACGCTGTAGCCCTTCCACATCACCCAGGAAGGGCCGGCCTGCAAAACTGGGCGACGGGCGTGCTTCTACCCACATTTTGCCGCCCGAGTCTGGAACAATGTTTTGAAGCGGGGCGTCTGGGTGTCGAAATTATCTGCCCCGGAATTATCTGCCGGCCGAGTCCAACTGTCCTTGAGCAGTTGTGCCGGAGGACGGCGTTTTTAGTGCCGTCCGACGACCCCCAACCATGAAGGTCACCTGTCGGTAGTGTCCCGTCTAATTCAGCGCCCAAATCGCTCCCACAGAGCTCAGTGGCGCCGGCAGGAGCGGAAGACAAAAAAAAACAGTCTGCTTCCGTTCACCTCGCGGCGTGTCTACGATCAATCGCACTGAACACGCGCTTCACAGAGGCACGCTTCAACGACGAAATTGTGGCCACAATGCCAACCGACCCACCGCGACTCGCGTATTGCCTTTGGTAGACCAAGAAGTGCCACATCCACGTACCGTTCATACTAAGGGTGCCATAAGTCAATAACTGGGCTAAAAAAAACTGGGTCAAAAACTATTGCTTGGAAATTCGGTTTGAGCATCGTCCATACTTGGTTCTCCAATATATGTTTTTCCTTTTTAATACCTATTGTTTGAAAATTTGCAATGTCCCTGGCAGAAAAAAATATCAAACCTTAACTGGATTTACCCGCTGCGAGTTCGATAGCAAATGATTTGTTTGCATTCAAGTCACCAGAATTTTATAAAAAGATGTTCTCCTTAACTCTAAATTTGCTAGCTCAATAATGACGTCATAGTTCCAATTTTCAAAAAGGGTCTTTTCGAGAAACAAATTTAATCGTTATTTTCAGCAGCACTTCCTTCATATTTTTGACTAAAAGTTAGGACCTGCGTATATTCATAGGACCGGGAACAGGGGGGGCAGCGGGGGCGCTTCCCCCCCAACTTTGGTACCGCGGGGGCGGCGCCCCCTCAACTTTGGCGTTACTGATCTTAACACGCGCCCTGGTGGGCCTCCCAGACAACTTCGCCATGGTGCGGGGGGTGGTCAAAATTACCCTCTAACTGAAAACAAAAAGTATATAAAGATATAGAAAAGCTTGAAAATCTCAACATCGTTCATTCTAAGTTTTCATGACCATTTTTAGCTAAAGGTCAAATTGAGGCCGCCAGAGGTCATCCAAGGTCAAATTTTCAACAGTTTTTGGGACGTCGCTTCGAACAATATTCCTCGTGAACTATGATATCTAGGAACGAACATTCAAATACAATCGAAAGCCTCATTAAAAATGAAATCGCATTGGTGTCTTCAAAAATTGAGCCTTCAGATCAATAGTTTAGGTTCCAGAATCATCGAAGTTCAAAATGCAGTTTTTATTATAATTTGTTTTCCTTCGATACCTTTGTTACCTAAAAATGATCGAGCAATTATTTTAACACCATGCGTTTTCGTTTGGTCGAGGCGCTTTGAAACAATATACATAGTTACCTGGTAAGTCAATTCAAAATTTTACCTCAGGTCAAGGTCATTTGGTGACCAAGGTGGTTAGGTCATGTTGATGTGGGGCGACGCAGCCAAGACGAGACGAACACAGTGGTGTCATCCGCTTGTCTCTATCTCTTTTCTATCAAGAGTTATTAGCAAAATCATTGCTGAATGACCTCAGATGACCTTGTAGAAGATCACTGAGCAACAATTGGCACTGGTATGTTCAGAATGAGCTAAAAATAACATGATTCTGAAGAAACTTAGACTGATTCACTGCATATTTTTCTGAAAAGGACACATTTGTTTATTTCCCGTTCAGTATCAGGAAATTGGACCTGATCTTAAGGTGGTTAGACCACATCGTCCCCATGGAAATGGAATTGGATGTCAGGAACTTGACCTGACTTAGGTTAACTGATGCAAAAAATCAGAGATACACAAATGTAGGTACTACTTTATTATCTTATGAAATCCTGCTAGTTTTCAATCTTTCGGAAAAAACTGGTGGCTTTGAACGATCAAACAAACATTTTGGAAGGCAAGGTCACCTTGACGTGACCTGGTGACCTGACCCTGAGATGAAGGCTGAAGTCAAATTTTTGACAAAGTGTGGGAAATTGATGTTCAAACAGCTGTACAAAATTTAGCGGCGCTGCGCGCCGCCGTTTTCCCGCTATTCCGAAGAAGAAGAAAAACTGAGGGAGGGTCAAAATGACCCCCACCAGGGCGACGGTTAACGTTCCATAAAGAAGTGATATAAGACTTCAAAAAAGTCAAAAATGTGATTTTTCGCCAAATCCTGCAAACATCGCACTATTACTCATGTTTACCTGATTTGTTTCCTTTGACAGCGAGGTTCTGTATAATAAACCTGATGCAAAATGCAGGGGCGTCACCAAACGGGGGAAAGGGGCGGTAGCGAACCTCCCCAGGACGGCGGATTGCCTTACCACGCCTCCCCAGATTAGCATGATTTTAAAGAAAAATATTTTCCTTGAAAGTTTGTCCTGAAATTTAATGATTTTAATAGTCATTAAATTTAATCATTAAATTTAATTCATTTTATTTTATTTAAATCAATTTGAACTAAAAATACGAATATACGTTTTTGTTTGGATGACAGATGGATATCCGTATAAAAATAATAAATGTTTCTATTCTCTCCTTCACATGGGTAATGTGTCGAAAGAAGGTATTCGCGAGCGAGGTAATTATTTCCATGGCTACGTCCCGGTGTCAAATACAAACGTTGGGTGGGCCAAACAAAGGTGGCGAAGAAATATTTGTTGCCTTGCCAACTTTGCCTGCTTGACACGCCGTTATTCAAGGATGGATTCAGAACGACAAATAGGTGGTTTAGGGGGGCCAAATAATAAAATGTATCGGATTACAATAAGCGCTCGACAGATTTCGCTGCCTTGGGTTTCAATTGGTGATTTAAAAACATATATTTGTTTTTAGCTGAAGTTCCTTGGAATTTCCTTTAGCATGGCTCCTTCCATAGGCCATGGCTCCTTCATGGCTATGGCCTTATGGAAGGGGGCCGTGGCTCCTTCCATATCTGGGTGGGCGTTTGCGGCATCTCTGCTAGAGAAGAAACGAAAATATGTTTCCAACAAAACGGCTGCAGCAATTGATAGCTGATAAAATGCACCTGACGCGAAGTTATTATGATTCAAACGCTTATTGTTTTACGATCATTGAGATGAATAATTATAGAGTAAATATAAAAATGGTATTTTTCATTTTAAGTGTTTTTACATTAGTATCTCATAATGAAGATGCCCGTAGGACTCCAGCTAGAAGTAAAAGTCGAAATCCGCCCAAGAAAATGGGGTGGCTAGCCAAAATTGGTTTTGCCCCCCCCCCCCCAACTTTGAAATCGTTCCCGGGCCCCTGCGTATATTTGACAACTTTCAGAAACGTGAAACATTCCCTTTAATGCGGCGTCCTATATGGGTCACAATGAATGCATATTCAACCATTGTTTTCGTTAATAGCTTTACTACGACTTTCCATTGATGTGTTCATCTCCGCTTTTTATATAAATCCGTCTCTGTTTCGTTGTTTCTTCCTCCGCCTACGTCATATTCCGATGTCTGCCTAAGAAGCCCACCCGTCCTGCCATCTTACAATGTCTGTGACGTCTCCGCTTCAGAAATTCACCGTCGTCTTCCTGGAGTACCTGAAGGACACTCTGGGTGACGCCTTCACGCCCGAAGCCTCCGCCGCCGTCAGCAAGTTCATGGGCATCTTCAACAAGAAGATGGCTGATAATCTGGACCAGTAGGGCGACTGCGCCCCTTACTCTGTCCTGGCTCCGGCCCGCCGAACTGGCCCTGCCGAGAAGGTGGCGCTGCCGAGTCGCCGCGGTCAAGCTGCCGCGAGTCGGAGGCACTCGAGCTTTCTGACGTCACTGGTATCTGGTGGTGCAGTGAGTGAGTGAGTGCAGAGCACTGCCTGGGAGCTGCCGGGCAAATACTGTGCTGCGCCGCATATAGAGCGCTGCTTGAATGACGTACTCGTCCCGCGTAAGAAGTTTCGAAGCTTTCTCGCGTGAGCGGCGGATTATGATGGACTGGACGGGCGGTGGACTATGTCTGAGGGGCTGGCCGGGCGGCGAATTATGAGGAACTGGCCGGGTGCGTGTTAGTGTTGAATAGCTGAGACTGTGTCACGCTGCGGTAGCCAGCACCGGCCTTTGTACACGGGTGTCAATAAACAATGGAGGCAGCACGCCTCTTAGATATTACAGAAGGCTTTGGTCGTCAATCGTACACTGATACCATCCAGATTCTATTCAGATTCACAAGTTTATTTCTTAAGATTCATAAGAAGGTAACTGAAATATTGTATGAATATATCACACATGTTTCACCTCTTGGACTCCCCCCCACCCCCCCAACATCCTTAACACGTACAAAAGCTGAAACGCTCATTAGAAGTATAATCCTTCGTTATTTCATAAATCTTGTGTATTTTAACAGTTTTACACTCCATGTGTTTTTTTCTTGAAATGAAGCAAACTTAAAGGGACACAGCCACCTCCAAAAGTTCTCAAATGTTAGCCGTTTGTGGGTTGCAAAATATGAAGTAATTGCTGCTGAACACGATTGTGACATTTGCTTTCTCATCTCACAAACATTTGCTCAATTTCAAATGAAAAATGCGTTTTAAATATTTGGGATGATGACGTCATAATCAAGGAATTAAAAAAAAAAAAAATCACGCTGCATAAAGTCATGATTAGTGTATGGCTAATGTATTGTCAAAAGTAAAACAAGTCGAACTGTAATAAATATTTAGCAAAGAGAAGACTACGAAACTCGGCTCACGGCCATTCAATACATTGGGGGACTGGGATGTTACAGATGTCAAACCAAACTCGAATTTCTCTGTGATTCGACCTCAGTGGTTGTTTTAACTATACCATACATAATTTCAATGCCAAGCAGCCAAATGGCTATCTCAACTCAAATATAAATGTTAAAGGTGGCAGTGTCCCTTTAAGCAACAACAAAGTGATAAAACAAGTGACGCAGTGTCATGGGCATCGTAGGCGGTAGGTACACGTCCCCCAACATTTTCAGATTTTAACATTAGGATTATGGACGTTGCATATAAAGATTCCACTACAGAATACTTCGGAAAGTGGTGGCGTCATTGCCATGGGTAGAGGCCTCCCGACACCACAGTCTTAGAGTTAAGTGGAGCGACAATTTCCGCTTCATGGGCTCCGCCACCGGGGGGAAATGGGGGACATGTCCCCTCAACTTCAAAGTTAGCAGAGTGTCTTTTGTTCCCCCTCCCCCCACTTTGAGCACATGGCAGTAACCTTAAATTCAAGCATCTCAAACAGTACATACTACAGTTCTTAGCACCTTCAACAATAAGAATATAGTTATCCAGGGAATTAAATAAAAAATTTGCCTCGCTACGCGGAGCGATTGCAACCCAAAATGAATTGTATGTGGGTTAANTGTGGCTCCTCTGATGGATCATTTGTGATGAAAAATTAGCCAAACTGGCAAGAAAAAGCAAACTTTGTTCTCCGACGTCGTCCAGCAGGTCGGGGCATTTTACCACCCCTGCTTCGCACCTGCTCGGTAATTACTCTCGTAGTCGTACAAGTTTCAAAGCGCACAATGTATATTAACATCAAAGCCATGCTCGTAATTGTACTCGTTAATACTTGTAGTTCTTGATGCTCGCCAGTGTCTGCTTCTCTGGAAGTTTTTATTAGATTCATTTTTTTGGTAAGTTTCTTAATCTCATATCTGAGAAGGCAAACTATTCCATATTTTTTAGCCATGATATGAGGTGAAAAATAAGTCCTGTTTTTGGGATAGCAAGGTCCAGCTTTTGACTAGTTTGCATAGTTTTTCGTTCAGATCGTCTAGTTTTGAAAAGAGATTACTTTTACTGGAGGTGACACTTTCTTGAGAAAGCAGACATTGACTGGTAGTTTTTAGCGCAACAATATTGTGTACTGGCTAGTGGTGGCCAGTTTCCGAAAATATTTGTCAAATGTCCGACGATGTCCAAGACTTATATCAGCTGTCCATCCGAAACTGTCCGAAAATCATTGTTTGTCCGAAATTTGTCCGAAAAGTAGAAAACAATGTATGATATGGAATATTATAAATAAGTAAATGTATCATTCACCAATATTATCAATATAGTATAAGGCATTTTGTCAAAAATCGCTACATTTTATACGAATATCCGGAAAAGCCCCAATCACCATATATTCAAGAAAACATGTATTGTAAAAAGAGAACTGGTAGTGATTTTGACGACAAGCCATCCCTTGGGTCATTAGGAGGAATGTCCGAAAAATGTCCAAAGAATATGCTTTATGGTTCACGTCGAAAACACAGAGAACGATCTTTACGGACAAATTCGGATTTCCGAAAATGGTTTGCACCGATTGGCACCACTAGTACTGGCCTCTCAGGCAGCTTTTCCATGGATGTTAGGCTATTGACCTCACGACCTGCAATACGTCGTGGAAAATTTAGTATTTTATCCAAGTAAAACGATCACACGGATGCGGGTCATTGAGGTCGAGACGATTGTAATGTAACAACGGTGGCGACCACAATATAAAAAGGTCGTCCAAACGCGCCCCCCTCCCCCCCCCCCGCAGGGCGCGGATTTTAATGCGAATTTGATGTTAAACTGGTGCTTGTCACTACACCGAAAAATAGTGTCCGATACTGGTCAGACTTTCGCAAAACCAAAATGCATAATCCCTAAACTTATATAAGTTGATTAAGGGGCCAACAGCCTCCAATAGGAGCCCCCTGAACGCTCGGGAGGCCGCCGTACGCGCTCAGGAGGCCCCCTGTAGATTGTCTTGCCCACCCACCCGAAAATACAATCCGCCGCCACTGAGTCTTAATTAACCATATCTCAGAACAGTTCTGACGATTTTTGTCCCAGTAAAAGGTGTAAAAGAGTGCCCGGACAGGTGCTAGAAGTTTGGCGTTGATAGCTGCACTATTTCGTGAGATATTAAAGATATTCCTCAGGTAGGGGGTGGCTCAAAAGCCCTCCCAGTGACTCGCAAGTGTAAAATATTAAACTAGCTAATGTTAATGATACCTAGGATAAACTTAATTTATCATCTCTTTGTATAGATAAACAGCGCACCAACCCCCTTTATCGTGAATTCGACTTAAGCCCATTAAATCAGCCATTAAATATGCATTATGTGAGACGATGAAACTCACCGCAGGTTTTTATACCGCGTGAGGAGCGTCCATCTTCTGCTCTTCAAAGCAACTGACCACTTGGTCCAGGACTTGTTTTTGTATAAGTCTGTCATGGAATTTGTGGAGGGTGACTGGACAGAGAGGATTGGGTATATAATGGGGGCCTGACAAAGACAGGGCACCAGTTGGAGGCCTGCACAGTCACACAACACAACTGATCGATCAACATGAAAGTCGTAAGTGCTTACTTGGTCAGCTTTGTTTTTGGTATTTATACTAACAGTTTGAAGAGAGACTATTTTCGAAAGATATCATTGTCTTAGTTTATTTTTACTGACGTTGAGCTTGGATTGCTTAACTCAGTCTTACTCAAAATGTCGTTGAGCCTGCTGCTATGTCGCAATCTAAGTTAAAATGACAAGCACTCCTTTATAAGCACTTTTAATTATATTGATATTGTTTCAATACACAACGACTTTCAATTTCTGTGAAATATAATTCCCTGAACTTGCCAGTTCGGTTCTTTAAACCATGCTCAATATTCCCGTCTTAATTTCACCGCCATAACTATGCATTTTTCTCCATGCGTCTGCACGTGCTGCGCGTGTTAACCCACCTCTGTTCCGCTGTTTCAGCTGGCTGTTCTGCTGCTGCTGGGTGCTGTTTCAGCTGATCACCACACAGATGGAGTGAAGGATGATCGCACTTTCCCGGCCAGCACGGGCCCTCTGACCCATGATGCTGTTGTCCCGCATCCCAACACCTTCCGTGAGTTCATCTATTTAGGCATTAGTCGACAGGGAAGTTAGGTTTTAAGAAGGTTTAGGTTTAGGTTTTTAAGAAGGCGTTGGAAATGTCATTGATTGCATAGTTTGTTCTCAACGTTACAGTTCAAGGGCAGAGGCATTCTGAGGTCAATTATTCAATGCAACACCCGTAGACGTAATATTACAAGTTCCAACAATTTGAAGGAACACATCCCCCTATCCCCGTGGCGGAGCTAATGATAAGGAGACTGTCTTGTTGTGTATCATTTTTTTCGTGATTGGTCTTAAAAGTAAAACTCATAAATTATTTTCCGATATTTATAACCAAATAAGAGCATGAATTTGTATTGAAGCGCTATTCAGCGCCTCATTCTGTATCAATATTGACAAATACATGTTTGTATGAGCAAGTATGTTTGTATTGGGAAAAAGGAGTTAATTGTATGATAGCTTTTTATACATATGTTTGCAAAATATCAGAATGATAACAATTAACCATTGCGCCATCTCTTTCCAGACCCAACCACTGGCGTGCACACTTACAACGCTGTGCCTACTTCAGTCTACAACAATGCCTTCGTGAACGGATACAACGGAGTACCCGTCACCACCCACAACGGAGTACCCGTCACCAACTACAACGGAGTACCCGTCACAACCCACAACGGTGTTCCCGTCACCAGCTACAACGGAGTTCCCGTCACCAGCTACAACGGAGTACCCGTCACCACCTACAACGGAGTACCAGTCACCAGCTACAACGGTGTACCCGTCACCAACTACAACGGAGTACCAGTCACCACCCACAACGGAGTGCCCGTCACCACCTACAACGGAGTACCCGTCACCAGCTACAACGGAGTACCCGTTACCACCCACAACGGAGTGCCAGTCACCACCTACAACACAGCGCCCGTGCATGGTTACAACGTTGCTCCTACTCCCGGTTTTGTCTCTCCGTCCGTTTATGGGTACGGCGTTGGTCCAGTGCCTCATACCTACTCCGCATACGGTGCTTTCCCCTTCTCCCGTTTCCATGGAAACGTCGATGAGATGATTGTCTAGGTCGTCATTTTGTTCCAAGCAGAGAACGTTCTCAGATAACGAGAGCAGATAACGAGAGGCGTATTTCTGAGCTAAAATCAACATTGGTTGATGACATTGAAACTGTCTGGCCAATTGTGAACAGAAGAGAAATGAGGATTAGTTGAAATAAACGCTTGGTTCAACCAGTATGTTGTTTTGCGAGGGAACTGTGAAAATACGCACTTGCATAGTTTGAGCCAGTGCGTTGTTCCAGGAAGACCGGTAGAAGTACACACATGATTAGAACCAAGGTCCAACGCTTATATAGGTAAGGCTGAGTAGTTAGTCACGTGATAAAAATGAGCACCACATGTAGGGGATTTATACCGAAGAAGAACTTTGCAAGGCAAGAAACATACCTATGCACACAATCAGGGGTGTATTTACGGGGGGGTCACCGCACCATGCCCCCTCCTTGGGCGCCGAAGGCGCCTCTCATGGAACCGAAGGCGCCTCTGCACTGAAGGCGCCGAAGGCGCCTTCCGGTTCATGAAATGCGGCCTCACATCCAGCAAAGGAGGGCCGAAGGCGCCATCGCTTAATTGTGAGGCGCGCTTCGGCTGAATATGAAGCGCGTTTCCTGAATTGTGAGGCCGCCGCTCCGGTAACCCGTGAAGGTGCCCTCCAATTCCTTCAATAGCGCCCCTCAAACAAATGCTTTCCAGAGGCGCCTCCACAATAGCTCAAGGCGACATACATTTACGCTTTCCAAACATGCTTTCACAAGACGTTCCTTTGATAAACTTCTGAAGGCGCCCCTCAAACATACCTCCAAAGGCGCCCTCTCCCAGACACATCCCAAGGTGCCATCCGATATAACATGAAGACGCCCTCCTACATACCTCCCAAAGCGCACCATCACCTTTTTGAAAACGCTCTCCCAAAATTCTACCCTCTGCAGCTCCAAAGACCCCTCCGAATCGTCTCCGATGGCGCCCCTCGCCACAACCTTCAAAAGGCGTCCTCGTATACATGTACGGTGGTGTTCTCCGATACATATACGTAGAAGGCGTTATGAAGGAGCCCTCCGGATACATTCTCTGAAGACGCCTTCCCACAATACTCCAAGGCCTAAGATGCGATTCACTCTGAAGGCGCCTTCTCACATAGTCCAAAATCACCTCAGAATATATCTCGAGAGCCCGAGGGCGCCTCCTAAAATTCCAAGGCGTTGTTCGCCTGAGTGTGAGGCGGGAGGCGCCTCCCGGTCTCACAGAGGGTGTCTCGAGCATTTGAGAGGGCGCCCTCGGAAATTGTATTCGTAAGGGCGCTTTTCGGAGTATATTTGGGAGGGCGACCTTCAGAAGTAATTTGAATACTCGGAGGGGCCTTTTTAAAGGATATTTGGGAGGGAACAGAGTACCAAACTGGTAAATCATAAGTCGCACTCGGGATTTATCGGAGCCTACTCCCCCCCGCCTCCAGTAAATTTTTTTTCGCTGACGGCGCCCTCATGAGTGGTTTTGGCGCCCCTTGAGCGGCTTGCCCCCTTGGCGGATTTCTAAATACTTCCACTGTGAACGCCATGTGCCCGTAATGTGAACAGTGAATGCACGCAATTTTTTTTTAGATCAAATTGAAAGAATACTTATCAAACAGCAATGTCATTAAAAATGAAATATATGCATCCTTGAAGTATTCGCGCAAGAATTATCTCTGATATTTTTAGTGGGGCCCCACGCATGGAAACTATCATTCCACTATTATATTACAGACGAAATGTCAGTGTGTACGTATGTACAGTCGGTTTATTATGTATCTTTCCTTTTTTCGCTTTTAAAACGCATCTATTTTCACTTATGCGTACATGAGGGACTGATTTAAGGGAACATGTGGCACCTACCTTAGGTAGGTACCACATGTTTCCCTGCATCAGTTCTTCATGTAAACAGCCCAGCTAACAATTTGACGTTGTCGCTACGTTGTGACAAGGTTGCAACACAACTATACAACGTTGTGATATTGTAATTTTGTAGACTCCCAGAAACGTTGTCACAACGTTACCTTGTGACCCCCACACAACGTTGAAACAACGATGCTACAACGTTACTTTTGACAAGCATAGCTACCGTGACTTACGTGGTTGATCATTGCTATCTAAGCAAGATGGTGAATATGCCCAATTTATATAATTGTACCACATTGCGAGCTGTTCTTCCCAAGTTACTAGAACAAAGTTGTGGCATCGTAACGATACAACGTTGTTGTAACGTTTAGCAGAAACGTTTATACAACTTGTTCTTTACAACATTAACGACATTGTCTCAACGTTGTTAAAATGTAAAACTCCAACTTGATTTTCATAACGTTGTTACAACGCTATCTGTTACCTGGGAGATGAAAAATTAGAAAAGTTTTAGAAACTAAAAAGGAAGATACAATATAGACCGACTGAACGTATGTTAGCAATATTATGCTGGGCAACAACACCGAAACAGCAAACGCTGCGACGGCGAGTTTTCACACACAAAAGAAATCTGTGCGAACTTGGATTTTGGGCCGACTTCAGAGCACGTGCAACGTCTATGACACACGACAGGGCCGAATCTTTGGTTTTGGAGGCTTGCGTAATGGACAAATTGCAGGTTACCTAATACCCAACCCCCTGTTTTTATGTATTTGATTGAACGCAATTTATTTTAAAATATTTTATAGATAGTCAATTTATATAAATTCGCCTGAATTATCAGGATTTAAATAATTAAGTATATTTACGTAATTAACCATCTGCTCTCTTTGATTGGTCTGTGACGCAATTTTAGCAATAGGTGCGAGGCGGCATGATACCTGAGGTAGTTTTTTAGCAGTTTGCGGGACACACTTATGAATTTGTAAATAGTGAGGTCAAGCAAAAATATCTAGGCCATCACGTTTAATTGCGTCGAAATTCAAATGCACGTGATATGGGCGCATTCAAGAGTATTATCGCTCATTTGAAATCATGCAACTTTACTGGAACAAACACATAACTAAAATTGTGGAATTCTACCTTGTGACCAAATCAACAATCTTAACGGCAGCTCAAAGGCATTTTAACGGATTGCTACAGCCAAACGGATCCTTAGGATGATGTAGATATCTTTCCATACAAGCTCTGGATCCGACAGACTATTTCAAGACAGCATTGAGGGCACGGTCGCATTTTGCAAGTAGTTTCTGGGGCAGTGTTTCAGTGAGGCAGCATCTGGATTTGAGCCACTTTCGCTTTCTGTGAGCTAAACTAACTAGTATAGGTGTTTAAGAGATTATCTGCAGACCAGGAAGTTCAAACTAAAGCGACAAGCCATGGGAATCTGCAGTGCTGGACCATCCCTGCCGGCAAGTTAGCCTTAAGGCGCTTGGTGATTAGGTGGAAGTCTCTGCTTGTGTGCCTTCAGCCGAAACGGAGTCCTATCTCGTAACATGTGCTTCTATAGAGGATTTATAAGATACCTTTGTCTGGACTACCACAGCATAAATTTCCATGAATTTTACTGTTAGTAGTTTTGGATGATGGTAACTCAGTAAGTTCAGTAGGAAAAGCGTTTACCTTATTTATATTTGGCCACGGGAAGTTTTGGAAATAACATGCTTTCCACACTAGTGTATAGCGCAAATCATTTATTGCTAAAATTGACGCACATATCATCAATATGCTTTATAAATAATAAACTTTTGCAGGACATAATATCTTCTTCTGAAATTTTCTCTGTATGCAAAATGATGTGTATCACGATTGGATCAGCACATTTTTCTTAAAGTTTTTGCACATATTCACCAATACAACTGCTAACTTTGTCCAGTTGTACCCCTACGTGTCTTGTCTCGTAAAGGCGCTTTGAATCATGTATATGATTACCAGGTTAGGTCGACCTAGAAATGTGACCTCAGGTCAAGGTCGAGTGGTGACCCAATAATGTCATGTTGCACACTGGGAGACGCGTCTCGACGATACAAACACATTGGTGCTGTTGCCACTGCTCTATCTTAATGTTATCGATAGTTATTTACAAAAATGTGTTGGTGACCTCAGATGACCTCGGCTGACCCTGTAGGGATACCAGAACAAAGACTGCACATTGGTCTTTAAAAATTGCCCATGGTAACATGATACAGAAGGAGTTTGGCTGATATCATGTATATCCTCAGAATTGAAAGCATTTGAATACAGAGGTGCAAAAAGTGTCAAAATGGTCACGAACACGAACACAAAACTTAAAATGAGTCACAATAACTAGGTTAACTAGGTGAAGAGTTAAGATCATAATATCCGCAAATTACTATTTCTTCGGAACTCTTACTCATCGTAAGTGATTATCAACAACAAATTAAAGGTAAAGCCATGCAAAAATCAAAATCAACCAGCCGCACTTCAGTCTTCAGCACACAGATTATGGTATAAACAAAACATGCCGGCTGCCATGACTTTTAAAGCAGAAGGTGTTTTTGGCAACTCCAGGGGTGGTAAAAATGCCTTAGGTGGCGCCATCCAAATATGGCATGGGAAATTGGCCCCCAGTGACAAGGATCGACGAAAAATCACTGTTGAATCAAAAACGACTTAAAAGTTGGTTTAGAGTTGGTTAAACCACGGGCCAATGGGCCTCGCGTTTTCCACGCCCTACTGAGGGTTGATTCAACCCCCCTTCTAACTTGGCTCCTATGGGACGTAGACCAAAACCAAAACAGTGATCGATAGGTCGTCATTTTTTTTTGCTCAGGTCAAAATTTAGGTCACCAGAGGTCATCAAAGATACAATTTTCCAGTTTTGGGACCTCGCTCCAGAGACCTCAATATATCTCGGAAACCATGATAAGAGCAAATAAAAAATCGAAAGCTTATTTAATTTGTAAACGACAATGGTCCTCAATTGAGATCAGGTCAATAGTTCAGGATATAGACTCTATATCCTAAACTATTGACCTGATCTCAATTAAGGACCATTGTAGGACCAGGACCAGGACATAGTTCCGCAATGACCGTCAGGGCGGCGCTAGCGTCGCGCTAGTGTTAACGAATAGAGGGCGGAAACGCTCGCACAAAATTGCCTCGCGCGTACCAAATATTGATTTGTTTGCGAAAGTTTTGGTCTCAATCATAATGTTATGAGTCAGCGCCATACAATTTCGCTGTCTCCCCTTGCTTTGCCAAAAATAGTTCCTCAACGACCCAGTCTAATATAGAGGTCATAAAAGTAAAAAATACTGCTTATTACAAAAATGATTATCACAAATAACTTGTTTATCTAACAAAGATAGCACAATACTGTTTAAACTATATATATTTGTCTTGCCAAGGCGCTTTCAACCCTATTCCCTGCGGGCGGCTGAAATTACGTTAACCTGCAGGGAGGCAGGTTAACGTAATTTGCCCACCAGAGATCTCGAGAACCACTCGGCCGATTTTGATGGGACGAACATCATTCCATTCGTTGTGACAAAAACGTTCTTTTTGGACCCTGACATTTCTTTTTTGTTTAAAAATAGGGGGCCAAGGGCAACAAATATGAAATTGTTGATGTTTTTTAAAGGTCAGTACAGCCATGTGAATTGACATCTTTTCATGGACGAAACGTTTTCGAGCTTCCAATGTCATGCTCTTTAATATAAGAAAGGAAAAATCATGGGCGCACTCAGGGATAAAAAATAGTGGTGGATATTCTGTTGCAAAATATGTGCTGTTCGTGAATGTTTGGGACGATAGGAACGTCACCTGTGGGCTTTGTTGTTGTAATTTGTTAAGTGTAATATGTTAGGTATAGGCGGATCCAGGTAAACAACGTGGGGGGCACCATGTGCGGAACGCCTTTTATCATCTTACTAATTTGAAGTCGGGCCTAATTTGACGAAGGATGTTGCCTCCCATTTTATGTCCCTGAGTGCGCCTCTGCCCCCCAAATAGGTATACTTTAAGTATGTTTGATGCATATAGCAGTGACATAGTTTCTGACGCTTTTATTTCACCACAAACTACGAAGGAAGTATGCGCCGCACAACCGCATTCGTAACGACCTCCCCAAAACATGAGCCTGGGGCCGCCTCTGCTGGTCCGATGTTTTCAAAATTTAGACGCAACACGCGTCATTCAATTCTAGGAAAAAGTCAAAAGGTTTCAAGGTCATAGACGTAACGGTTCAGAAGCGGCGTGCGAAAAACTACCGGGGGGGGACAGGCTAGGTGCATCCGCGGGGCCGCTGGTAAAAATTTGATAGGGCCGTCGGCGGCCCCTATGTTATAGTGTTATAGGAAGTGGCGCCGACCCGGGCGGCGGCCCCGCTAAAACCGCCAACCTAGATTACGTAACCTGCGGGTGAGCAATTCTTCCCCCCAGAGATCTCGAGAACCGCTAGGCCGATTTGATGGGACGAACATATTCGTTTCGACTGTGGACAACTTTCTTTTTGGACCCTGATTTTTTACATAGGGGGCAGGGGACAACAAATATGAGCATTTTTTGTGTTTTTTGAAAGGTCATTGCGGCCATGTGAATAGATCAATTTTCATGCACGAAACGTTTTCGAGCTTCCAATGTAATGCACTTCAATATATGAAAGGGTGAATCACCCAAATAAAAAAATCAGAGGCGTACTCAGGGATAAAATATTAAGGGGATTTTCTTATACAAAATATGTGCTGTTCGTGAATGTTTGGGACGATAGAAACGTCAAACGTGGGCTTTGTTGCTGTAATATGTTAGACGTAATTTATTGCGCATAGGTGGATTCAGGTAAACAGCGGGGGGCACCATGTGCGGAACGCCTTTTATCAACTTACGTATTTGAAGTTAGGCCTAACTTCACAGTTATGCATTACTCTTAATATAATTGATGACTACGTACAAATCCAAATGGACAATTTTGAGATTTTCGACCCCGGAGCAAGCTCTTGGAGGTCATATTTTGGCGCCAACTTTACCCAGCAAGTTGGCACTTTTTACCACCCCTGGGCAGCTCGTCGAGGATCAACACATATAGGAAAATGTGCATGTAGCTTGAAGCCTGAAGGTAACCTTCACGCAATGGTCACAATGGTCTCAATAAAGTGCGCGCACTTGGTTACAGTCGCAATGGTGAAGGAATAGGGGTCACCCACTTTGTGCGTAAGATTCTGCAGCGCTCAGCCGCTGTCTTTGGAATACTTTTGGAGTGGTTAAACAATTTAATGTGTCTTGAACATCTGAAAAGATTTGAATAATACCAAAATTATTTACAAATCACTAAATATTTTACGATTTTTCCCAAAAATAAACATTTCTACATTATTATGTAATTACTAATAAGTTTATTATTTAAAAGTACAAGTAGTCACATCAGCTCATTTAAAGGGAAATAATCACCTTTCATTTTTGTTGGCATCAATCTTTTTGGCCTCCTGGATGGTAAAGCAAATATTTAATTTAAATTTAAGAATAAAATAAAATTAATCCCTCATTCAATGATGTTAGTTTTTACAAACTAAAATAAAGTACATATACTTCTTTTGAAACTCATGAGCAGTGTTTGCCCATCACTATTGAAGCGCGCTATATATGGCGCCGGTGTTTCGAACTGTTCGCGCTGGACAATGTCCTGCAATAACAAATTACCGACAAAAAAATAAATTATTTTTAGTTCCCAAGTAATTTGTCAATTGATTGCCAATGTTGAATTGTTGTCAAGCTTTTTTTGGAAAAAAATATTTGGCGATGATGTTATAAAACAAAGATCTTTGTTCACAGCCAGAGACGAGAGGAGTAATTTATTAACTATTTAATACTGCAAATTTTATGAAACATTTTTCAAAACCAGTACCGCTTTGGCCGCCATAGGGACCCAAGTTAACTGATAATTAGTTTCCTTGTTATCAATGCTTATCAAATGTATAGGATCGCCGGTAATATTATCGAACAAGCAAGGTTCAACTATATTCCACTCCTTGCGGTAAAAAAACAATAGCGGGAAAAGCCGCAGTTTTTTGATGAGATCACAAGTACTTGCAAGCAGCCGGCAAGTTACGGTCAACTTTAACTTGAAAATAGCTCTTAGTAGAAATGTTTTTTGCAACACGATGAATTTTACATTATATTATTTGGGTCCATCTGTCGATTTCAAGTGTTAACTCCATTTTTGTGGAAAAAGGTGATTATTTCCCTTTAAGTTGCAAATCGGTCACCTTCGTACGTGGGCAAGTGCGTAAGATTTTGCACCTCTGTTTGAGAATTTCCGCTTTGACTTATAATAAATAGAAAGTTCAAGAAATTGAACTGACCTTAGGCCACCGACATACAATATCAGTAATATAAAAAAATAGGTAGGCATGCCCTTATGAAATCCTGAAAGTGCGAAACTGATCGGCCAACAACTGTGGCTTTGATAATACCGCAATGTTGTTGGAGATTGAGTCACATGACCTGGCCTGGTGACCTGATCTGTCATGACCTAATGTCAACAAATAGCGAGAGCTGTACACAATATGAATGAACAGGTACTGCAAAGTTAACGTCGCTACGCGCCGCCGTTTTTCCTATATCCAGGACAAACCTGATGGGGGGGGGGGGTCGTCTAAACGCCCCCCGGCCCAGCGCAGGTTAAGTGGTCTTGGTCAGAAACAGGCTGTTCGCTGCTCTGGTAAATTGTCGGCATACACATGTTCTGCGCTATGACGTGGTTCCTGAGGTCATCATACTCACAACACCTGACCGGTACCACTTTTTACACGTCTCTGTCGCTAGGACAAGTCTTCACCGGGCGTAGCCAGGTGGATGACCTGGGGTGGGGGGGCGACTGGGGAGGGGATCCAATGTCACTGTCCAATGCCCGTCCAACGTCACTGTCAAGGTAACAGACTGGACCCTGTTGGCTGGCGTTCTGGTATGTGCGGTGCCTCTTCAGAACTTCAGTATGTGACAGGTGGAGGAACGTGGATTGATTGATTCATTATGACATTGGTAATATATTCGTACGTCTGTTATGCTTTTAATTTTTCGTCGCCAAATGACTTTCAAAGAAGCGCGGCAAACCAAGATATCATCATCACCGTCGTTTCTATTACCATGTAAATATCGTACCATCAACGACGGTATTTACCATCTACAGTGGTATTTATTATCATCATCGTACCATGTATTTTTTTATTCACAACATTTAAACACACTCGAAGAACTAGATTAAGGCTTGTGATACTGACTGGCATGTATAAATTAACTCGCCCTCTACGGTGACTTTTCTCACCTTCGCCCTACGGGAGGGGTGGGGGTGGGGGTGGGGTTCTAACACGCCCCTTGTTATCTTCCAAACAAAGCAACATAGACCAAGCAATGCGGTAAGAACCAGCATGCCGCCTGCAGAGGTGCAAAATCTTACGCACTTGCCCACGTGCGAAGGTGACCGATTTGCAACTTAAATGAGACTTACTTGTACTTTTAAATCATCAACTTATTAATTATAACATAATAATGTAGAAATGTTTAGTTTTTTTTTTTTACACACTTAGTGTGGTTTGTAAATAAATTTGGTACTATTTAAATATTTTCGGGTGTTAGAGACACCCGAAGTTTTCTTTTACCACTCCAAAAGTATTCCAAAGACAACGCCGCAGCGCTGGCAGAATATTACGGACTCACAAGTGGGTTGACCCTATTCCTTCCGCATTGCGAATGTGACGGCAAAGTGGCCGCGCACTTTGTTGTGGACCAATTGTGACCAATTGCGTGAAGGTTACCTTCAGGCTTGCTAAAGCGAAGTTACACTTTCTTTCATGTGGTGTTTCCGACGAGCTTTGCCAAACATCTTTGCTTTGAAAAGTCGTGGCAGCCGGCATGTTTTTTTGTTTTATACCAAAATCTTGTGTTGAAGACTGAAGTGGCGGCTGGTTGATTTTGATTTTGAATGGCTTTACTTATATATTTTTTATTTATATCACTTACGATGGTTCCTAAAAATAAGTAATTTGTACATATTGTTGATATTAACTCTTTTTCTAAATCTCCTAGTTATTGTGACTCATTTTGCGTTTTGTGTTCGTGTTCGTGACCATCCTGACACTTTTTGCACCTCTGGCTGCCTGTCATGATGCAAATTTAATATAATGCGATTTTTGGGTTTCAGGTCAACGGGTGACCTTTCAGGTGAAGGGAATGACCTAAGATCGACCACGCCCAAAAATTAGTATATGTATATTTTTTGGATATTATATCACTTTTGGTATTATTAACTTGACCTTTCAGATCAAGTGAATGACCTAAGATCAACTACGACCAAAAATAAATTTAGGTTTAGCGCTTAGTATAGCTTTCGAACGGAAAGAGATAAAAAGACTCCGTAAGCGGTAACGTATTACCTGTCATAAGGAGACAGGTAATACGTTACAAAGGTTACAAAGGCATCCAAATTTAATCATCTAGGTCAACTGATGTCCGTCAGGTCCATGGCCAAGTGTGGTCTAACATATCCTTGGTTGACCTTTACTTTACGTACATTATGCCAGGTGATCGAATAAGAATCAATTTTAAGTTCTACACCTAAAATAAAATATGTAAATGTGTTGCATGACTTTCGTATAATTGTTTGGCATGGTGACCTAATGTGACCTGACCTTGACCTTTACCTTTTGCCAACAATCTCCCATAAGCTCATCCTGGATGTGTATCATACCTTTGAGAGCACTCTGGGTTATCACGGCTGCAACAAAAGGCTTTGAATGGAAAGTATGGCCTTTTAACTCAAATAGCTCGATTTTGACACTGGACCTGACCTTTGACGTCATCAGTGACCTTAACGTGTGTCAAACACAAATTATTTAACAACGATTAAATCTCCTGGGTTTTCGATTACCATTTAAGTCAGCACAATTGTTTTATTTCTTCCGAAGATACAAGGGGGGCTTCAAAATGCCCCCTAGTGAGTCGTGTTACAGCAAATACCCCTGTATTTACCAAGTTAATGCAGGAGAAGCAGTAGGGGAGAGTGCCCACCAGCGAACATCCTTTTGTAAAAATAAGTCTACTGGCTTTGCGTTTTGTCCTGGAGATCTGAAACTTCGTGTATAAATTCGTTACATTACTACCAAGGAATAGCCACAAGCAAATTAATTTAACTTTATACAAATTAATGCAGGAGAAGCAGTAGGGGAGAGTGCCCACCAGCGAACATCCCTTTGCAAAAATAAGTCTACTTGCTTTGCGTTTTGTCCTGGAGATCTGAAACTTCGTGTATAAATTCGTTACATTACTACCAAGGGATAGCCACAAGCAAATTAATTTAACTTTATACAAAATATGAGTTATAAACTAAACTAATTTTTTGGATCTTCCTGTTCAGTGGTGGGCATGGGTATCCATCAGTGAACAGGGGAGGTATAGACAGTGAACAGGGGGGGGATTCAACCAGTGAATAGGGGACTTTCACCATGAATAGGTGGGCGGTGGGGTTTTCTGCTGATGCTCACTTGATGCTTGTTGATAATCCATTGATACTCGACACTTGACAATCTCTGTGACACTCGACAATAATAAAACAACAACTCTGAATGTTGTAACAAGAGTGGGATCTCATGGAACGTGATCATTCCCTTGGTCCTGGCCGTAGAGCCCTTCGTGGAGTTCATAGTCATAATAGTCATAATCCTTTATTAGAATTCATCCACGCAGTGGTTATTACGAGTTCAGTCAGCAGTTACATGATGACATGATACGATGACAGTAAAATGACAGAGGAAAATAAAAATAAAACACAAGTGCTGCTAAAAACATTCCCTTATTATACCCGATGCTAACATTAATGCGACTAAATCACCAACGGGTTCTCCGGGAAACTATGCAGTGACACTATGCTACTAAATTTTACTATGCAGTGACAAGAGCTACGGCGCCCGGCACCGCAGACCGGGCGGTTCCAGGATGATGCCGCCCTAAACGCAAACTCCTCGCTGAGTTTTTTGGCTGGCAACATCCCGACCAACTTGCAGCACGAGTCTCAACGCACCGTCACATGTGCCGGCGAACAAACATGGCTGATAATGCAAAGGGGGCACTGGGCTTAGAGTCCAGGGCCCCTGTCTACCTGTGCACAGTCATGCTGGCGCACCATCTCACCCACCCTCAACCAACCGAGCGCCTCTAGGGCAGGTGAGATGCGCTCCGAGCGCCGTACCCCAGTCACAAGCCTGGCCGCGAAGTTCAGTGTCTTTTGAACACGATGAAGAGGGCACTGAGCGGCTCCTCCCCATACGGAAAGGTTGTATTGGATGTGTGGGAAAGTATGGGCGTGGACGAGGAGTTTTAGGACGTCGGGGGTGAGATGATGGCGGACCTTGTAGAGAGATGATAGGATGGAGTTTGCACTTTCGGACGACCCATGGATATGATGCGAATGCCCATGCCAGTTGCTGTCGAGGAGAACTCCTAAAAATTTTCACAGTTTTTACTTTGATATATTTCTTGGCTGATATTGTTATGTGAAATTGAATTTGCCTTTTTGAGAGACCTGGCTTGTTCCGATGAGAGTTAAGAAAGTTTTGTTTGGGTCATTTTTAAGCTGTTGGCCTGGAACCAATTTTTTGAGATGCGAACGATAAGTGTCCTTCAACTCGTCTCCTGAAGAATGCTGATAGGCCGGCCAACTGTTGGTGGGAGTGGTCGAGATAGTTGGGTGTCGGTCTGCATAGGACAGGAAGTCGGCCGTGAGTGAGGAAAGAGGAATAGGTCGTTGATGAAAGAATGAGGAAGAGGATTGGTCCGAGGATGAACCCCGTGGGCTACTCCGTGGGTTAATGGGAGAGGATTAAGAGGAGCCGCCACTCACAATTCTGCTTTCGGTCACTGCAGTTTAGCTCTGGAAACGCAATGGCGGATCGAATTCCATACGCACCAAGCTTGTCCAGTGAGGACACCGTGGTCGACGCTGTCAAAGGCTTTTAACTCCAGGTGCGGAGCGTCGTCAGGCGACGGCGACGTGGCCGACATCGATATGGCCATTGACATCCAATTGACAGCGTCGAGCAAGCGGCCGTCCTCCCGTGGAGTGACGCGGGTCGGTAAAGCGATCTGGTGCGGAGATAGGACGTTATGTTGGATGAGTATGACACGAGTTGAAAATGGAGACGACCTTTTGCCGTGAGTCTTTTTGAGAGAGCACAGGAATAGGATAGGAGAGGATTTGGGTCCGTGAATCATACTTGTGGGTGAGAAGCTCCTCTCCACGCAATTTTATGCGAAAAGTGCGGTCGCCGGATTTGTGGACGGGAGTGACACGAGCTAGTTTCCCAGGCTGTAGCGCGCACAAGATCAGAGGGTGATTGATGGAAGCGGTATATTGATGATCGTATATATTGGTGAGATTGAGATGGGGAACTCCGATAAAGGGAAGGCAGTTCACAAATGGCATGAGCGGCACATCGTCCACACCGACCGCGCGGGGAGAGCTCATGGAGCTGGATGGCCTTGGAACAGCTCTGGTAGGGTGCGGGTCTTGAACCTGCACGGCGGAGGCGCAACACACGGGGTGGCCGAGGTCCAGCATCGACGTTACCGACGCGGGCGACTTCGGGGATACTCGACCGACGAGAGACGCGAGACCGGAGGCAGACGCAGAGGAGTGTGCGCTTGGAAAGCACCTCGCCCGTGGTCTGGCGACGGGTCGTCAGCGTCCCGCGGGGTGAACACCTGCGGCCGAAGGGCGAAACTCTTTACTCTTTCTCCAAAATCCTCGTCGTCAGTTAGTAGGTCGCCCGCTACGATCGATTCATCAGCGCTATAACACTTATAGCCCGGGAAACAGGGGGGCTCCGGTCGCGCGCGCGAGTCCAGGGGGAGGGAGACGCTTGCCCCCCCAACTTTGGGACCGCGGGGGCGGCGCCCCCTCAACTTTGGCGTTACTGATATTAACCTGCGCCCTGGTGGGCCTCCCAGACAACTTCGCCATGGTGCAGGGGTGGTCAAAATTACCCCCTCTAACTCGAAAACAAAAAGTGATATAAAGATATAGAAAAAAACGTTCGAAAGCTCTGAAAATGTACATTCGAAATTTTCCAGAATATTTTTAGCTCAAGTCAATATTGAGGCCGCCAGAGGTCATCAAAGGTCAAATTTCACAGTTTTTGGACTTCGCTTCGAACAACCCCCGTGTTCCTCGTGAACTATGATATCTAGGAACAAACAGTTAAATGTAATCGAAAGCTCATTAAAAATGCAATCGCATTGGATGTCCTCAAAATTGAGCTCAGATTAATATTTTAGGCTCCAGAGGTCATCGAAGGTCAAAAATGCATGTTTTATTATAATTTGTTTTCCTGAATACCATTTTATCTAAAAATAATAGAGCAATTGTTTTAAAATCATTGTGTTCGTCTGGTCGAGGCACTTTGGAACATATGCATAGTTACCTGGTAAGGTCAACTTCAAAATTTTACCTCAGGTCAAGGTCATTTGGTGACCCAGATAGGTAATGTTGCATGTGGGGCGACGTGGAAAGACTTAGACGAGACGAACACAGTGGTGTCATCCGCTTGTCTCTATCTCTTTTCTATCAAGAGTTATTAGCAAATCATTGCTGATGACCTCAGATGACCTCAGATGACCTTGTAGAGATCACTGAGCAACAATTGCACCTTGGTTATTCAGAATGAGCTAAAGTAACATGATTCTGACAGAATTAGCCTGATTCAATGCATATTTTCTGAAAAGGAAACATTTGTTTATTTTCCCGTTCAGTTATAATGGGCAGATCAGGAAATTGACCTAACCTTAGGTCACCGCTGCAAAAAATCAGAGATACACAAATTGTAGGTACTTATTATCTTTGAAATACTGCTAGTTTCAAATATTTTGGACACAAACTGTGGCTTTGGCACGATCACAAACATTTTGGAAGGGAAGGTCACTTGACGTGACCTGGTGACCTGACCTGAGATGAAGGCTGAAGTCAAATTTTCGACAAGGTTTGGGAAATTTATGTTCAAACAGCTGTACAAAATTTGGCGGCGCTGCGCGCCGCCGTTTTCCCGCTATTTCGAGAAAAAAAAAAACTGAGGGAGGGTCAAAATGACCCCCACCAGGGCGAGGGTTAACGTTCCATAAAAAAGTGATATAAGACTTCAAAAATGTGTTTTTTTTTTTCAAAATTCTGNAGTAATACAAGGCCGGTCGTATAACTGCATCTTCACATGGCGCAGCCGGCTTCCGATTCGTGCGGGGAAAGCGCACCTTGCGAGTAACTTAAGTTTAAGTAATCTGTGCAGTGAGACGAGAACATGCCACAAGATAGTGAAAGTTCCGCAGGCCGTTGTGCCGCGTGCTCCGGCGCCGTGGGCGGGCCGAGTGAGAGCACCCGACAACTTGGACTTGGCAGCAGACAGGGGTGAGTCGTTCCATGTGTGGAAGGAGACCTGGGAAGATTATGCGCTGCTCGTGGGCCTCAATGGGGCGCCACCGGACATTCAGTTGGCGGCGCTCAAGAACTGCATGACGCCGGAAAGCCGTCGTTCTTTTTGAGGATCTTGACCTCACAGACTCACAGCGACGTGATCCGACTGCCGTTCTGAACGCAATCGAACGCTTCGCTGTTGGACAGATTAATGAGGTCATCGAACGAAAAAGGTTCAATGAGAAAGTTCAGGCAGAGGGGGAGGTCTTTGATGATTTTCTTACTTCCCTTCGTGAGTTATCTCGTGGTTGCAACTTTTGTGACACATGCTGTGATTCACTGGTCAGGGATAGAATCGTTATGGGTCTGAGATCCGCAGAGACGGTCAAACGTCTCTGCGCAGTGCCGAACTTGTCTCTGGTCCATGCCATCACTGTTTGCAGGGCTGAGGAGGCGGCTGCTCGAGGCGCCGCTGAGCTGCGGGCGGGCGGACACCCGCAAGCGTCCACATACCGGGTGCACAGCCGCGAGCGAAGCGGCCACCCGGGAGTGGCGCCCTGACGGTGACCGCCAGCTGGTGTACTGCTTTGCGGCAGGGGCCGGCCGCCACGCTGCGGGGCAGGCCGTGCCTGCCCGTGGTCAGCGCTGCCGAAACTGTCAGCAGCCTCACCACTTCGCGGCCGTGTGCTCCAATCCCGCCGCGCGGCGGCCGGACGCGGCGCGCTGCCCGGAGTCCGCGGACCGCCGGGGGCGGTGGCCGGAGCCGCCGCGCCGCACGCGGGCCCCACTGCTGCGCAGAGGGAGCTCGTCGCCTGACCAAGGTCGCTGGACTGAGGGACTCCAGTCACCGCAGAGTTCACCACCACCGCCGAGAGGGCGGTTTCGGTCACCATCGCCTGGATATTCTCCACGCCAGTGGCGACCCAGCGCGTCCGATCTGGTGTCTGATGGACAGCAGAGACTATGCGTATGGACGAACGCGACTACGGCCGAGCACGTCCGCCATCATCGCAGCCACGGTGGTGGAGAGCGCCCCCCGTGTCCGACTTGACGTCACCGCGCAGAACACCGTCTCCGTGCTGGCGCTACCCGACACTGGTGCGGATATCTGTGTCGGAGGACTGAACTTCCCTAGAAAACTGGGGGAGTATCCGGAGAACCTACTTCCCGCCGAACAGCACCCACGCGCCGCCAACGGAGAGGTCATCACATCGGTGGGAATCCTGCCCGTGTCGCTGTCGCTCGGCGGAATTACGACCACGGATGACATCCACATACTTCCCGACGTCAGCGGCCTTCTTCTCTCTTGGAAAGCCACAAGACAGCTCCGGATCATCCCAGTAGGCTACCCGCGACAAATCAACGGACCACTGTCTGCAGATTCTACAGCCTTCCCGTCATCGCCTTCGTCGCGATCGGCGGATGATTCGCCAGGCCTGTCGACGAGGACCCGTGGCGGCGGAGATGACGGACCGACGACGGTGACCGGGAGAGAGCGACGGTGACCGGGAGAGAGCGTCACCTGCCGGCGCCGCCAGGCCTGTCGACGAGGACCAGAGGCAACGGAGAGGACGGACCGACGACGGTGCCCGGGAAAGAGCGCCACCTGCCGGTGTCGCCGCCCCTGGCCACCGCTACATGTCACTGCACTGCGGACAGCGCCACCTTGCCCGACAGCGAGCCACCTGTGGCGACAGCGCCACCTGATCGAACCTCGGCCCACCTGGGGATGGACAGCGCCACTGGCTCGACAGCGCCACCTGGTACGCTTCTGGAACCTGCCAAACCAGCACGCCGATGACCACGGCGCCACTTCCGTGGAAGTGACTGGTAGTGGCAAAACCGAGGCTTCCGAGGCATCATTCCCAGACATCCCTGCGGAGTTCCCCACCGTCTTTGATGGGCCGTATACGCAGTGATGCCCGGGGAATTACTACAAGAACATTTCAAAGTAAGATGCAGTGCCGTTCTGCGCTACGAGTCCGCGACGTGTGTCGTTATCACTCCGCGAGCCCCTGAAAGAAGAGCTGCGGAAATTGGAGTCCGAGGGAATCATCGTCCCCGTCAAGGAACCCACAGAGTGGTGCGCGCCGATCGTTGGTGCGAAACCGAAGAAGGAGGAGGCATCCGGCTTCTGTGTCGGACTGTCGCGGCTCAACAAGTTCGTCCGCAGGGAGCAGACCAGTCCCGACACCGCTGTTAGAATTTCGCCTCCATCCCGCCGACTCCGACGCCCGATGGTTCACCGTGTTCGACGCGGCCAAGGGATACCACCAATGCCCCCTGCATGAGGACAGCGTGCTGAAGACGACCTTCATAACACCGTTCGGCCGCTACGCATTCCTCCGTGCACCCTACGGCGTCAGCTCCATCTCGGAACACTACAACAGGCGCATGGATGAGGCATTCGAGGGTCTCACCGGCTACAAGAAGGTCGTCGATGACGTCGTAATCTTTACGTCGCACCAAGAGGACCATACCGTTGACGTCCGCGCGTTCATGAACGCTGCGAAAGAGGAAAGGGAATTCTCTAAACCTCAAAAAGCTGGCAACTAGCGAAGCGGAGGTCAAGTTCGCGGGATTCATCGTATCCCGCGAGGGGTACCGGCCCGACCCACAGCTCACAGCGGCCATCTCATCATTCCCAGCGCCGCGGACCATCTCCGACCTCAGAAGCTTCTTCGGACTCGTGAACCAGGTCGCCCCCTTCGTCGACGACCTGTCTGAGCTCCTCACGCCGCTACGACCGCTGCTCAGCTCGAAGAACGAGTTCATCTGGGAGTCGCAGCACGACCGTGCATTCGAAGTGACAAAGGCAACGCTGACCTCCGTTCCGACGATGGCCTATTTCAATCCCAGCCGCCCAGCGTCGCTCTCGACAGACGCCAGTCGGCTGAATGGACTCGGCTTCGTCCTGCGCCAGCAGCAAGAGGACGGCACGTGGCGAGTAGTTCAAGCAGGCTCACGGTTCCTGACGCCAGCAGAGTCCCGCTACGCTACGATAGAGCTAGAGGCCACAGCTGTGGCATGGGCTCTGAAGAAGTGTCGCCTGTTCCTCTCCGGACTACCCATCTTCCAGATCGTCACTGACCACAAACCGCTGATTCCGATCCTCAACAGTAAAACCCTGGACGAAATTGAAAACCCCAGACTACAGCGTCTAAAAATGAAGATGGGAGAAGTCGGGTCATTCGTCGCGACCTGGGTTCCAGGATCACAGCACAAGGCGGCTGATGCACTCTCCAGAAGCCCGACTCAGCAGGCCTCCATGGACGACGAGTGCGGAGAAGACCCCGTCTCTAACCCCTGATAAAATAGTATGCGAGCTACAGGCGAGTCACACCGACCTGCGGCTGGAGGAGGTGAAGGCGCGACTTCAGCCGATCCAGAGATGCAGCTGCTTATCGACGCCATCGCCATGGGCTTCCTCGACGTAGAGGCAGACGTGCCGAGTCTGTGCGGAGTTCTGGCCCGTACACGATCGGCTCAACAAGTGGACGGACGGACCTGCGTCCTGTGTGGACGGCGTGTCGTGGTGCCAGCGTCCTCCGCAGGACGGTGCTGAAGTTCTGCATGCCAGCCCTCGGCAAAGAGCGGACGAAAAGGCGCGCGCCCGCCAGGTGGTCTACTGGCCCGGAATCGACCGGATATCGACACCGTCATGCCAGTCCAGTGCAACCGTGGTCAACGCGAGCTACGTCACAAGCCGAGAAGAGAACGAATGTTTGCACCGAGAATATGCGCACGCCCGTTCCAGATCCTAGACATGGATTTTGGAGACTTCGCCGGAGGCAAGTACCTCATTGTTGTGGATGGGTACTCGGGGTGGAAGTTTATCGAGTGCACGGGCACCCATGCTAATACCAAGAGTGTTATCGATGTCATGCTAAAGATTTTCAGAGATGTTGGCGTGCCGACAATGGTCAGGACTGATGGGGCAACTCTGTTCACTTCTTATCAGTTCAGGAAATTCGTGAAGGAATGGGGTATCGAGCATCAAACATCGTCACCCCATTACCCCAAGTCTAATGGACTGGCCGAGTCGGCAGTCAAGTCAGCTAAGAAGCTTCTGAGACGGTGTTGGGACGCCCACAGGGGACGACTCGACGAGGAGGAGTGGACGAGAGGAGTACTTCAGCAGCGCAACACCCCGGGGATCACGGAAGGTCTGCTCCGCCGAAATCGTTTACGGCGGCCGGCGCGATGAGGGACGACCTGCCGATCCACCATGCTCACTTAACTCGCCACTCAGCCGCGCACCGGGGCGGTGACGGGGCCCGAGCCGAGGCTCGCCCGTGTTTCACCGAATCCGTTGGGAGTCCGACGATCGTCGTGAAGGCGCGCCACCGGGACGGCCAAGGAGCGGTACGACCAGCACGCGTGTTGACCTTCCTGAGTTTTCCCCGCGGGAACACGAGTCCGAGTGGATGTAAGAACGCAGACGGTGTGGGATAATGTGGCGTCGTTACCGCATGTCGGTCCCTATCGGGCGCTTCGTGTCAGCCTTTTGATGACGGCGGGGAGGTGGAAGCGCACAATGGTGTCACCTTCGCAGCACGCACGCCTCTGCCCCCGTGCCCCGGCTAGCGACAACGGACGCGACTCGAGCGAAGGGGGCAACGCCTTCGCCATCATCTCGACTGGCAGCGCCCGCGGGCAGCGCGGCGCGTCCAGAGGCGGTGATACTTCGTCGCTCTACCCGTGTACGCAAACCAGTGCGAAGGTTGATCGAAGAAGTGTAGATGTGGCCAGTGTAATTTGTCGTGTCAGAAGCGAAGTCTCTGTTCTTGGAGTTCGTGCATCCACATATTGGGCTTCTGTCAGCCCGTGTTAACAGTAGTGTTAAATGTGAACATTTTGGGCGGAGGTGTGTATGGTAGATCTCAAAAGGGGAGATGTGCTGTGTTTGAATACCCGAATACTGCACTCTACTGAACTGCCCCGGGCGGTCGCGGCTTCGTGCGGCCGGCTGGGCGGCGGGTCAGTCGCGGTGGTCTGTTTCATTCGAGCGGTGCGTTGCGTAATACAAGGCCGGTCGTATAACTGCATCTTCCACAGCCATATATTAACCATACACTAGTCCTACTTATAACAGCGTGAAGGCTTTCTTTTTTCCCAAAAATTCCTTCATATGACGTCATCAGCCAAAAATTAAAACTGATTTTTTATTAAAGTTGAGCACTGTTTTCGTGAGAAACAAATGTATAATCGGTGTTTCAGCAAGCAATCAACTTCAATATTTTTTGGCACCACAAACACGTACATTTGCACATTTTTTTAAGGTGGGACAGTCCATTTAAACGTGTGTGTCAGCTGATGCCTGAACGCGTCTGCTAGTTTACCCGCTGTCCAGTAGCGTCGCTATGTACCCCGCTGCAGCTGTCCATTAGCGGCATGTCGCCACTGCACTGTCCCAGTAGTGCGCTATGTAGCCGTGCAGCTATCCAGTAGCGCGTTTATGTAAGCCGCTGAGCTGTCCAGCAGCGCGCTATGTACGCCGCAGCAGCTGTCCAGCAGCGCGCTATGTACGCCGTCTGCATCGCTATCCAGCAGCGCGCTATTGGTACGCCGCTGCAGGCTGTTACGTAGGCGGTCAGGTCTGTCCGCGACCTGCACGCAGCGCTGCCGACCGGCGAGGAGCTGACCCTCACGTGTGCCAATAATAGAACAATATCGAAGCCTGCGACGATATTGAAGATTAGCGCGCCGAAATAAGAGGCAGCGACATCCCGTTGTGCGTTGGTTCAACCTAGCGCCGTATTTGTCCATTGTGCGCCTGCAGTGGCGCCGGCAGAGCGGTGGCCGGGGTCGACAGGGCCCAGTCCCGAGTGCTGCTCAGTCGCACGCAGCGGTGCGGACGCCCTGCCATGCGGCACAGTGAGCACGACATGGTTACGCTAGCGAGGGATTTCTGTCCCACCTACCGTCCCCATAGCTACCCCCATTTAGTCTCTTCCTCCCCCTGATCACCGGGTCCGGAGAGAGCAGAATGTGCCGCCCGGAAGGCGGAGGATTCATCATGGACGGGTGGATCGGGATCAAGCAAGAGAGCAGTTGAGATCGAGTTGCGCCAAAAAGGGAAGCAACAGATAAAGGTGAGCACATACAGACACGTACCGGGTACGGGCCATTTGTCGGAGCGTTAATGCACGCCGACAATGGAACTGCTGCTGGTCGCCTATAACATATGCAGTGAATGGCCGACTCGGCGACTCACGATGTTTTAGACCAGATATAAGTCTTCAAGTGCGCAGTGCGCACGTTATGAACACGTAGGAAAAACTCAAGCGGTATGTTGGGTGAATGACTTGTCATACGCCTATATCATCATCAGGTTCCGGGAATGTAGAGCGAAGGATTCAATCATCTCATATCGCTCAATGTGTAATTTTGCTGCATGAAAAGTCACTGAGAAGAAATTGGCGCCTGCACCGTAGCTACTTACGTGTCTATTCTCAATGTTGTGTTTCCTGTTGTCGTGCATTACAGCGGTGTGTGTCGGTGTTGAGACGGCTGTTCGTTCGGAGGAGGAGAGCGCCAGCCAGAGCTGCTATTAGTGCCGACTGGACGGGCGTGCTGCCGGCACGAGCGTTCGCCTGTGGCCTGGCACGATCCGGCCGACACGGCGGGACAATCACATGCTACACCGAGGAACACAGAACACTCTGGTCACCTGGTATGGCAACCATGCCCGATTAGTTTGTGCTTCACAAGACATGAGACTGCAAAATACTAAAACTTTCCTTTCGAAGCTCGAAAGGGTGCTCGAGGGCGCCTCATGGGGCATGAACGGCGACAGCGTGGAATGAGTGACGTCATTGATTGCGGTTGTTTCCACGTGACTCCTCCGAATGAGGTTTGCATTTTGCTGTTTGTTCAGTATTGAAATAACGCTATTCTTTAGAACTGTGTTTTTATATGGAAAAACAACCTGAGCCGTTCCCCGGGGGCTGGTAAACGGAGATAGACATAGGTATGTACACCGGGGAATGTTCATGTAGCCAGGACGACAGAGTCTAACAAGTACACGGGGCTGCAGCGGCAGACTCGTTAACACGGAGATAGACATAGGTATGTACACCCGGGGAATGTTGATGTAGCCAGGACGACAGAGTCTAACGAGCACACGGGGCTGCAGCTGCAGACTCGTTAAACGGAGATAAAAAACAGACATAAAAACAGAACAGAACCTTTCGAACAGACATAAGACTGGTACCCATCGTTTCGGTGCATCATGGCAGGTACACTCGTGGATAACGAGGCTGCAGCTCGGCTGCGCTGACGAGGTCCGGTGGACAGCCACAATGAAAAGTCGGCTCGTTAATCAAGCCGTTCCAGGTAAAGAGACATCAGTGACCGCAACGTAGGTCGGAACCAGGGGCGTCGCTACCTTCTCAAAAGTGGGGGGTCCACTGCCAGGGGGCGCCAAACCCAGAGGGGGCGCCGCGGTTTAGAAGGGCGCAAACCCATTAACTTTCTAAATTTTACTCAGGGGCGAAATCTAGTAAATTCAGCAGCAAAAACACAGGCGAAGTCCGTGTTTTGTTTTTGTTTTTGTTTTTATGGGGAGAATAGTGACGTATGTATGTATTGAACAATATTAAGCGGGGGTGTAGCAGGCCGTCGGGCCATCAGAGAGAGAAAATTGTTGAAAGGGGAGCGCGTTTCACTTCATCTGCAACTGTAGCCGTAGGTATGTGTGTACGTCCAACGACCTTTTTTGTGGATTGGGTACAAACATGGTTCCAGGGCCTTTCAGGGGGCGGGCGTTGCCTCTTGCCCCCTGGATCCGCCCCTGATTTCACTCACTTAATTTTTCGTCCCTCTTTCACATAAAAATAGGTGAGGCGCTGAAACATGAACAATTGAATAGCGTCCCCATAAAATGTATCAGGGAAGGAAATAAAATGTCAGCAAAAACACTTGCAAACAATAAATCGAACAGACATAAAAATGGTACCCATCATTTCGGTGTATCATGGCAGGTACAGTGGGGAATAATCGAATACAAAGTTATCAAATTAAATAATCAAAGGCAAAGGGATTGGTCCAAGCGCACATCCAGAAAACACATTTCGAGAGGGGGATGGCACGGATTTTGGAGTTGTCATCTCCAATTCAAAAGCGGCCTCATTTTCGATCCATTAAGGGGTGCCGCAAGCACTCACGACTCGAGGGGCGACACCTGCACTCGCAGGGGCGTCCCCCCGCGAGGCATGCAGGGTCGCCGACTGCACAGTGCTTAGTCACAACGCATTATGTCGCCCTCGGAAGGCATCTAGTCGCCCTCGAAAGTATGGTTGAAGCTTTGATGAAAAATAAGTCATTGGGTACTGCCTGGTTGTTTTACATGTTTGAAAGGAAAAATTGTAATTATAACGCCAGGGACGGTTCAAATTTGACGAAAATTGGTGGGACAAAGCGGGAAGTTGGTTGGGCAGTATCCTCACAATTTGAATAGGGAACGCCACCCGTGCTGGGAGGGCATCATGCCATCCTCGGAAGACATCTTGCCGCTCTCGAAAAGCATTTTGCCACCCTCAGAGCGCATTATGCCGCCCTCGGAAGACTTTGACGCCCTTGGACCCTGAAGGTAGATGCCGAAGACATATTGGCCGCCCTCAGAAGGCAATCCTTGCTGCCTATTGCAAACTGTAAATAGGAGGGGCGCCACATTTTGGTAGATGGGCGCACATGACTGGACCAGTGGCGTGGGCAGAAATTAATAAGGTCCAATTCATTTCGCTTGAGGGGCGCCACCCGGATCGACGGGGTCGCCACCAATATTGGCGCAAAGTTGGCGGGGCACCTCTCTTCCGCAACGTGCTGTCTGCTTTCAAAATTTGTGGGGCGTCCATCACTAGCCGGAGGGGCGCACAATTAGTCGGGAGTGGCGCCGTCACTGGCCGGAGGGGCGCGTCACGGTCCGGAGAAGGGCAGTCACGGAGGGGCCGCCGTCACTCGCAGAGGAGCCCGTGGGTACTAGCCGAGGGCGCCTTTACTGCCAGAGGGGCGCCTTAACTGGCTGGAGGGGTTGCGTCACGGCTGCAGAGAGGCGTCGTCTATGGCAAGGGGCGCCCTCACTGGGCCAGAGGAGCGTTCATACTCTGGCCGGAGGGGCGCCGTCACTGATCGGAGGGGCGCCAGCTTTGCATGGGCGCCTCGGGTCAAAATGACCGGGTAATGCTCTGAGTGACCGTATACTGGTTACGCCACTGGCTTAGGGGCGCACACATACAGACTGGCGGGTAAATTTTTCGTGTCTTTCATTTCTTAATAGGGGCCGCGCCTCCGGCGCCCTCTTTAAACCCAGAACAGAAGCACTTTTTGAGGGGGCGCCTCGGCGCCCGCTCAAAAGTGTGGGGGGGTCCGGGGCACCCGGACCCCACGGTAGCGACGCCCCTGGTCGGAAGTCGGAACCCATCCTCTGAACAGACGAAGTTCAAATAATGGCTCCCTGACGACCTGTGGGCCTACATTTAGCTGACAAGTTTCTAGTTCACCAGTAATGCATTTATAGCTGGTTTAGCTTTCCTATCGAACAGGTAGTCATGCAGTGACATCACGATCACTGAAGGAGGAGGGGTGGAGGGGGCGATGTCCGTCCACCTTGCCTTCTTTCTTATCAAGCCTCTTCGTTAAATAGCCAAACTTAGATGTGAAATGATCTACTTCCCCGAAATTAAACGGCACTTCGAATGCTGGTAAGATTGCAATAAGACACATTTATATATGAGTTATGGGCCTCCAAAGTCAAATGACCCATAATTCTGACCAGCTGACTGGTCGCCGCTCTGACCAGCAGAGAGATGCATGTAAAACATACTCTATATAAGGCATCAGAGCCATAATACATTAGAGATGTATGATTGTGATTTTGCTGTCATCTTTTATCTCGAACTTCATTCTTCAAAGAGTTTGCTTGGGCTCATACAATAGTTATTTTTATTGCTTTCAACATACAGGATTTTTTTGCTAATACGAGCATGAAAATAACAAAAATACGAGCATGTGAAATGAAACCTGACAAGTTTAAAATGAAAATGTGTATGCCATTTAGAAGTTAGAACTGTTTCATACATTGTGTTTTTATTTTGCTTGCTATCTAAGATATTTTTTTTGTTTTTGTTTTTGCATCGCCAACAGATTCATATACACTAATAGGCGAAGTCATGCGGTAAAAACATTACAAGTGAAGATAAAATATGAATGATCAATAAGAGACAGGGCGGTAATACATGACTTTATAAAAAAAAGAACACTAGACTAAGGAGATGAATGATAAAGCAATGGCAACATGACAACAATATTAATGTTTTCAATAAATGACAAAGCGTTAAGGACAGTCACAATATGAAGGAAAACTAACACTAGATTAAGATAGATAAATGACAAGGCAGCGGCAACATGACAATAATTAAATACAACAGATAGAGTATCCCCAATATAGCTAGTATGTTGACCTTCTACATATCGCACGTCGCTACCTCTAAAAGTTTCTTTAAAATCATCGAATAAAAAAGTCGGCGCCGCTCGGCTGACAGGAAGACATTCATTCCTTTGGTATCCGGCACAGGAACCCATCCCTGACGGCGCTCACCCGCCACGAACGCTCAGCGAACAGCCTCTGTGAGCGAGTTGATCTCGGCGGCACGTGTAAGGATTTTTTTTTTACCAGGTCAGCAGAGCTGATTTTCCCCGAGAAAATGTTTGTGAGGAAGAGGAGGTCGTATTGGACTCTGCGCGCTGACAGTGAGGGGATTCCAAAGTGATTTAGGAGCAGGGGCGCAGCCAGGATAGTGATGGGGCCAGGATACGTGGTGTGACTGTGTTCAGCCATTAACAGGAATTTGTGCTGCACACGATCAAACTCGCTCAACGATGGTCTTGGCCGCCCAGCCCAGATTCACAAGTATACTCCAGGATGGATCGGACATTTGCCAAAGTATGAGTGACAAGTAGAGTGCTTCTGATTGAATTTGGCTCCACGTGTCCCAGTCTGGAATGCTCGTATTTAGTAAGCCCAATGCCCTGTTTGGCCTGGCGTACGATCGGACACGTGTGAGGCAAAATTTAACTTTCTGTCGGATCACAACACCGAGGATCACGCATTTCCATTTTACGTATCGAGCCGGTATTTGCTGTTGATATGATAGGTTGGTCCGGATTCGGGGCCGCGCCGCAGAGTCACAGTGAGGCGTCTTGGCATTTAACAGGATTTAGAACAAGACCCCACTTGGCGGACCAGCACTGCAGGGTGGTCAAAGTCCCGCTGCAGCGCCAGTCCGTCCTGCCGGAGAGTCATGATTTTTCGAAAAAAAGTTTACGCATTCATCTGCAGTAAAGAAGGCCATCCTGATCGATTTAGATGGGAAGGTCCGTTATGAAAAGAGAAAACAAAATGGAGCAACCAAGGATCCTTCGGAGCGCTCCGGACAGTTATTTTGTCCATTGTGAGGTTTTTACCGTTCAATAGGACTCTTTTTGGCGCCTATCGGAGAGATATGAGGACGAACCTTGGTAAACGCTTGAATCATGCACGCTGATATGAATTGTGTAGTTTGTGGATAAGGGTACTGGTGGTTTACGCTCTGAAAAAGCGGCCGAGAAGTCAGTTTATATATTGCGTCCGTTCTGATACCCCTCCGATAAGGCCTCCCACGCCAGGTTCAATGAAAGACAGCCAAGTTGCTGGTGTACACGGACCGTCCAGGAAACGAAAACCATGCTGTTCATTGCAGAGTTACGGGGTGACGTGCCGAAATAGTTGGTCGTATACCACTTTTTCGAGAATTTTGGCAAATAGGAGGCAAGCAGCGGCTAACCGCTCCGATAATTTCCAGGCGGGCCTTTTTGTCCCCCTTTTTAAATATCGGTCCGAATGTTCGCCGCACTTTCCAAAACGCAGCGGGAAAACTTCCTGTCGCAACAAGACAGGGTACTATTTTCACATCAGTGGTACCACAAGTTTCTCTCGACATTCTATAAATTATTCTGGAACGCTGACTGTTTCGGGATCACACAACGCTTTATTTCTTGGGACAGAGAATTAAGCAGTGCTAACGAATCGAACATCGGTGACATGAAAAACGAAGAGAGCGGTTATCAATGGGATATGGTTATAGCATCCGGAGTACGTATGGAGTTCGGCCTTTTGCGAACTGCCTTGCAAAGGTTTTTGTATATTTCGGCTCTCTCACGTCCAGTCTGGAAAAGTCAGCGTCACCATCCGTCTTTATACAGAACATTGGATATTGGATCGGATGTTTTCCTAAATTTTATAAAAGAACCCAGTACCCTCTTAGGATTTGCTTTTCCAAGTCAGTTACTGTGAGGTTTTGAGAAGTGTGATATATTTCCCGGTATTGGCTAGTGATTTTAAAAGTTCTTCCTTTTTTGCGCAGACTCGGCTGTTCACTTTCACTCGCTCGTGTTTCGGCGCATTCGTCCTGAAGGCGGCTATCCTTCAATCTGAAGCGCCGTCCGCCACCGCGCCGTCAAACCAGGGAGGACACACTGCGGCCGGAATTGTTACAGTAGGGAGATGTAGTCCGCGATGGCAGATTCTAAAAGCATGATAAAACTACTCAAACTGCTTCATCTACGTCCCAATTCGGTCCAACATCCCCCCAGTTAACCAGAGATAAGGCACCGCGCAATCCGGGGAAATCAGCATCTTTGTAATTAAACGCCGTTCGACGCGAAATTACTGCGGCACGAGATCTGGGGACACACAATTGACATACAATTTGTCTTTAAAAAATATAAACACAGAAGCTAATGTATGACCGGATTATTATTATGCCTATTGTGTGGAAATACCTGGTTGTGTGGAGGTAAATACACCAATAAATCAATATATTTCAATGTATTCAACTCAAGCTTAACGAGCCAGTGGTTATTATACGCTAGCAATCGAAAATGGGCGGCGACCTTCATTGTGGCTGAGCCGGTTATTTGAGCCGGTATCGGAATGACTGTCGGTCCCCAGAGTGACGCTAGAAGGTCCCGATGGACTCTGCCCTGACATTTTGAAGGGCTTCGCTTCGAACAACCCGAAATATATCTGGAACTATGATAGCTAGGAACAAACGGAAAAGCAATCAAAAGCTCTTGATAAATTCAATCTTAAAATGCCCTTATATTGCTGCTCAGGATAATAATTTGGGAGTTAACGCTTCACAGTTCATCTAAGGTCAAAGATGTAATTTGTGCTATAACTGTTTTTCACGGATTTATCTTCATCTAATAAAGATATAAAATGATTTTAACACCATCGTGTGTGTCTAGTCGAGACGCTTTGAAACATGTTAAATGTGACCTGGTTAGGTCAACCTCCAAATTTGACCTCAGGTCATGGTCATTTGGTGACCCAGGTAGGTCATAAGGTCACTGAGCAGCAATTGCACCTGGGACATCAATAATTAGCTGAAATAATATGATTCTGAAATAATTTGCCAGATCCAACACATATTCTCTGAAAAGAAGCACTTGTATATTTTCCCATTCACTTGTAATGGGGTCAGGAAATTTACCTGACCTTAGGTCACTAATGCAAAAACTCTGAGATAAACGAACTATAGGTACTTATGACATTATGAAATCCTGCAAGTTCAAATTTATCGGACAAAGACTCTGGTTTTGGCACGATTACAAACATTTTGAGAGGTAAGGTCATTTGACGTGACTCAGTGACCTGACCTGAGATGACCTGAGGGTAAAACTAGAACAGATGCTGGAATTTAAATCCCGAATAGCTATACCAAATTTGGAGGCGCTACACGTTGCTGTTTTTCCGGTATTCCCGAAAAATCTCAGGGGGTCAAAATGACCACCAGGGCGAGGGTTAACCCGCGCTCCAACTGGGGGGTGGTTTGAACACCCCCTCATGTTTTATCAAATGCACGAAAACAACGGCGGCAGCGTAAGCGCCAGCCCCAAAATTCTGGCAAACTAATCACTGATTCTTTCCAGACATTTTGCGAAAATTTAAGTTTCGTGTCAGGTTCAGGTCAGGTCACCAGGTCAGGTCAAGTGACCCTACCTACAAAAACGTTTGCGGTCGTGCCATGACTAATTTTCTAGGATCGATTATCAAACTTTAAGGATTACATTACAGTCATAGTATCTACAAAACGTTATAATTGTATTTTGTGGTATTCGGTGACCTTTAGGTCGGGTCATTTTTGCGATCTACCCCATTATAAGCAATGGAGAAATAATCAAATGCTTCTTTGTCAATGATATCCCAGTTCAATTCCTTCTGGATGATGCTATCATATGATATTTATGAATTAATATCACAAGTGCAAGTTTTGCTCAGGAAACAAACGGGTCCATCTTGAGGTCATCCGAGTCCCAACACCTTTTTCGTCAATAACTCTGGCCATAATGAAGATCAGAGGAACTGCAACTTACACAAGTTGTGTTTGTCTCGTCAAAGACACAATCTACTGATTGCAACATGACCTACTGGGTCACCAGACCTTGACCTGAGGTCAATTTTCAAAGTGACCTAACATAATCAATTGTTATATATTTTTAAATTGAAATACGAGAACAAACACGATGAGCCCGTACGTATGGACGTATATCTTGTTAGCGTAGAAATTATTCATTGAAAATTTCAAAATCTCTTTTGATTTAATGACCTCTAGAGCCTAAACCATTGAACTGAGATCAATTTGAGGCAAAGTGCGATTGGATAAACATTGGCTAGCGATTGTCTTTGAAGATCTTGTTTCTAGATAGTATAGTTTCCGAGATATTTTTGGGGGTTCTGGAACAGCCCATAGAGAACAATTGACCTTCGTGACTCCATTGGTGACCTGAGTTTGACTGTGCGCCGAAAAAAGTCCGAAAGTAGTTATCGAAACTGATTTTTGATAACGGTATCGAATAGTGTTTATGCTTTTAGGTCTACGTGCCATGGGAGCCGAGTAGAGGGGGAGTGTCACACTCCCCCCCCCAGTCGGGCGAAGGAAATGCAGAGGCCCAGTGGGGCGCGGGTTAATAGTTGACAGACTATCTGAAAATTGAAACCATATTCCAAGCCGAAGGTAGTCGGTCAGCATTGACGGGGAGTCTGTTATGCTTATCGGGACGGTGAGCCCATGCCTTTGAGGTGATGATATAGTCAAGAAAGCGCCCACATATGTTTAAATCTGCGATATCTGAGTGTTGCCTCGTATTGTGTAAAGTTTAAATCCGCCGATCGTCAATGTGTTGTGCATTTTTTAAATATTTTGATGGATTGTAAAGAACTGACTAACACCAAAAATGGTTTTTCTATGATGGGAAAGCAGCATGCAATAAATGTGATGTATCAATAGGATACGAATAATTAAATGTGGGCAATGAGCGTAAATTTCGAGGAATACACTTATAGAACAAGATCAAAGGAAAATCAATCAATACTTTCATGTTCTTACATCAGTGTCCGTTCTTGCAGTCGGAAACCAGAGGCGGGAAGGGAGAGATTGTGTCCATCATGGCCCTTTTCGGAACGGTCAATGGCATGGCAACAGCCTATGACCACAGAAAGAATGTCGAAACCTTTCTGCCGTTTGGATTCCATACATAATTGAAATCCATTCCAAAGTTTCGATCAGAGTTAAAGACAATAACTTTGAAACACGTCACTGGTTGGAAGTCTACCTTCTGCAATAGCGCTGTTGGAAGCGGTAAGTTTCACGCTCAACTCACTAACTATGAAGAAGCCCTGCATTGTATTGATGATTAATTCCACTCCACTTCACGTCTGTCGATGTGTAATGTCCCCTGTCGCATCGAATAGACTGATGAATGCGTCGATTGCGTGAGTTGGAGCGGCCGCTCACGTGCTCGGTCATATGGTACAACCTCCAACAAACGACGTGTGAGCGCATTCCCAAACGTCACGCCACTGAATACCAACGAAAACGGTACCGAATTATTATGCTTATCTAAGGCAAAATATTATTTAGAGTGCGCTACTTCTTCATGTGTGTTTCTGTTATCGAAAGAAGGTAGGTATCTGATCGACTGCAATGGGCATTGCATGGCAGCACAAGGCTTCATCAATGTTTTTCCTTGGGCACAAACATACGTATTTCCGGCTACATATCATATGTCAGACTGCAAAGCTGTGGTGTTGATGTTCTGTTCAGTGGTCCTATTCAGTATCCATAATAAGGAGATACGAATAAAGAATACTTTTAATGATAAAACCATGTCATGTTCTGGTATTCATCCAGTGTTAGTCCACCCATTTTTGGTACCTTTGTATTTTCTTTTTTTCATTCCTAGTTATGCTTTTTCGGAAATTTAAACCATCGTTATTCTTCTAAATCTTCCGTCTGAAAGGCTCAGCCGTAAGCATTTGCAGTATGTGATATCAAGGTAAACACGCTAGCAAATAAGATTAGTGTGTTATTTCTAACTCCTTATTACATAAACGGTTAACTAAGGCGAATAAAAAGTGGCAGAAAAAACATGACGTAGACCTCTCATTCTTGATCATTTTAGCAGTAAGAAAGATGTAAATTTATTTGATTTGAGTCACAGACCTTACTTGGTGCTGGCTCACTGCATGTATTACAGTTTAATTCAAAGGACAGTAAATGGCAGAAGTGGATGAAAGAAGAATGCTTCTATAAGCAAATGACTATCAAAAAACAAAAAACAGCCTCCTAACAGCTTCCCTTCTGTGCGCGGTGGCAGGCTTGACAACCTTCTGCCCGGTCTCAGCTGCAGAGTGACGAGCCGTCTTGTCAGAGACCGCACGCCGCTGGATGGGCCGATTCGTTCAGCAGTGCCGAGTCAGCGATCCCTGCAGAGGAGACACTTACTCTCCGGTCAGCTCGCGACTGAAGGCCAGCAGGGTGCTGAGCTGGTGACATGCAGCGTCAGCGCCACTTACTCTCCGGTCAGCTCGCGACTGAAGGCCAGCAGGGTGCTGAGCTGGTGACATGCATCGTCAGCGCCACTTACTCTCCGGTCAGCTCGCGACTGAAGGCCAGCGGGGTGCTGAGCTTGTGACATGCAGCGTCAGCGCACCGCACCGCCGCCAACTGATCCCTGTAGACGAGCTGCAGAAACGCTGACCGACCAATTACGTCATGACCTAGTGAGCTGAGCTGGTCACTGAGCGCCGGGAACTGAGCTGCCTACCTCATCCCGTCACCAGCCGCTGGCTGCCGCCGCTGACGACACTGTTTGTCGTCACCGTCATAATCCGTCAAACTGTCGCCTTAATCCGTCAAACTGCCGCTTTAATCGGTCCAACTGCAGCGGTCGGGCCCACCCTGACCCTGACAAGAGGGCAGACATTGGCCTAGGAAACTTCTCGTTCATTATCGTTCGAGTCAGAGCTGAGCCGAGCTGCAGAAAGGTGGTGGGCGGTCTGAGGTCGGATGAGTCTGAACAGAGCCGCGCCCGCTCCGGTCGGCATCGGCTGAACAATCGACATGTTTATTTGTTTGTTGTTTATTTCGATGATGGACATGATGCATGACATGATAATATGATTGGTCGACACGTCTGCTGAGTGTCGTGATCAGCAGACCTTCTGAATACCAACTCCTCCCTCCACCCCACCCTCCCTCCACCCCACCCCTCCCCTCCCCTTCCCTCCACCGCACCCTCCCCCTCACTCCACCGCACCCCACCTCAGCCCGTCTTCTTCACACGCCAAATTGAAGTGGTCGCCACGAACAGGACAGCTGTGTGCCCCCGCGCCACTTCTGCCCCACCGACAGGTGTGGCAGAATGTGCGCCAAATTAGCCCAATGGACGGGAGTGGTGTCACATTGGTCCGCCAGCGGTCAGCCGGCGGTCAGCCGGCGGTCAGCCGGCGGGGCGTGTGCCTGGCGACAGGGGTGGGGGAGGGCTCAGAGGTGTCGTTTTACGAAAATGATTAGTGGAGCCCAACCGCTCCGCTGAAACCTTACCCATCCTCAATTTCAGCTTCTACTTGGATTTCAGACACTTAATGTAGAGCTCCAACCTCAGGGGCGTATTTAGGGGGGTCACCGCTCCATGGCCTCCCCTTGGCGCCCTCATGGACCGAAGGCGCCCTCATGAACTGAAGACGCCGAAGGCGCCTTCAGTTCATGAAATGCGCTTTACATGTCAGTGAAGCGCATTTCTTCGCTGAATGTGAGGCGCGCTCCGGCTGAATATTGAAAGCGCGTTCCACGAATGTAAGGCGCTCTCTGATGCACCCGAAGGCGCCCTCTCGCATACTGTCAAAGTGCCCTCCCAAATACTTCCAGAGGCGCCCCCAATACACCTCTGAAGGCCGCCCTTCTACATAGCTTCGAAGGCGACCTTCCAATACACTCTAAAGCGCTTTTTACATGTATTCGAAGGCGCCCTTTGGAATTTTCAGTGGCGGGCGGATCCGGGGGGCGGGGTGGGCAGTTGCCCACCCTGTCAAAAATCAGGTGGGCAAAAACTTGTTTTTGCCCACAACTTTGCTACAAACGGCTACCCTGTTATATTCTGTACAAAAGGAGCCCCAACGTGCAAAGGAGGCCCTCTGCGTCACGCGTAGAGAGCAGGCCCTCATGCAGAGAGGGACAACCATGTATGCAGAAATGAGACACTCCAGTGTCAAAAGAGGTCCTCTTTATAAACAAGAGGACCCTCTAGACGGAGGCCCCTTGTTGGCGAGAGAGACCCTCTCGTTGCAAAAGGAGCCCCTCTGCGCGGGGAGGAGGGCCCTTCTGCGCGGGAGGAGCCCCCTCTTGCGCGGGGAGGGAGGGCCCCTCTGCGCCGGGGGAGGACGGCCCTCCCTGTGCGGGAAGGAGGCTCTTTGTGCGGGGAGGAGCCATCTGTTCGGAGATACGGCCCCCTGTCGTGAGGAGGCCCCCCTGGCGGAGAGGAGGCCCCGTTGCGGATTAGGAGACCCCCCTGTGCGGAGGAGGGTCCTATGCTGGCGGGTGGAGGCCCCTCTGTGCGGGGAGGAGCCCCTCTGTGCGGAGAGGAGGCCCCCTCTGTGCGGAGAGGGGGCCCCCTGTGCGGGAGAGCCCTTTTGTGCAGGGAGAGGCCAATCTGTCGGGGAGAAGACCCTCCTGTGCGGAAGGAGGCCCCTGCGCGTAGAGGAGGCCCCGTGCGGGGAGGACGCCCCCTTCGGGAAGGAGGCCCTTGCGGGAGGGGGCCCCCTGCACGGAGAAGGAGACTCCCTTGCGGAGAGGGAGCCCCCTGTGCGGGAGGAGGCCTCTCTGTTGCTGGGAAGGAGGTCCTCCCTGTGCGGAGAGGGAGGTTTCAACATGTGCGAGAAAGAGGCCTCTGTGTGTGAAGAGGCCCCTCTGTGCGGGAGGAGGCCCCCTGTTCGGGAGGTGGCCCCCTGTGTGGGGAGGATGGCCCCCAGTGGCAGGGGGAGCCCGTTTGTGCGGGGGGAGGCCATATTTTGTGCGGGGAGGTGCCCTCTGTGCGGGGAAGGAGGCCCCTTGCGGTAGAGGCCCCTGTTCAGGCCTCACCCGCCAACAGGCTTCCTATCATCCTATTCAGACATGTATCTGGTATCTCTTTATATGATCGGAGGAGCTTGGGGAGATGGGCATCGGGGAGATGGTCCGGCCTGGTTCCCCACTATTAATTAGATCTTGGTCCAGCAAGTTGGGCACCACTGCACTGGAGCAGTTCGGGGTGCGATGCTCGCGTCTTTGCGTTCGCTTCGCCTTTATTCGAGCTCGGAAGATAGCTAACATGTCCGCCTAAAAATAAAAGCTTCATGGTCCTGGGGGCAAGCAATGACTGTCAAGGAAAGGCTCTGCCAGACACTTAAGCCGCAACCCACTGGGGGGAGTGTTTAACACCATCCTGTTTTATCGAGATAACGAAAAAACGGCGGGCGCGCGTAGCGACGCCGATTTGTTCATAACTTATCATTGATTTTTCCGCACATTTTTGCCGAAAATTCCAAGCTTCGTGGCCGGTTTAGGTCAGGCCAAGTGATCCACACCGCCCAAAAATTTGCGGTCGTTACCATGCCCTACAGTTTTGTTAAGGGATCGTATCAAACTTTTAGGATACTTAATCATCAGTATCTACAAAATGTGAATCTTGGATTTGTTGTCGGTTGACCTGATGGCGGGTCAATTTTGTGACCCCCATTATAAGTCCAAATGGCAGAAATATTAAATGCTTTATTTTTCCGCGATACAGTCCATTTCCCTCTGGATAATGTTATCATAGAGATATAATGTATGATTCAAGTGCGGTTTTGTCAGTTGACCCAATACGGGATCAATTCTGAGGTCATCCGAGGTCACCAACACATTTTCGTCAATAACTCTGGACATAATGCAGATAGAGAAGTGCATCTTTCATAAATGTGGTTGTCTCGTCAAGAGTGACACATCTTCTGATATGCAACATGACCTACTTGGGTCACCGCTTGACCTTGACCTGAGGTATTTTTTTAAAGTTGACCTAACATGATGCAAATTTAACACATTTCAAAACGCCTGACGAGACAAACCACGATGGCGTAAAAACTGTATTGCGTTATCTTTAGTTAGGCCAATTAAGTTATTTTTACATTTTGCTTGTGTCAAAATTGACATTTTTTTTTACTTTACATGATCTCTAGATGCCTGAAACTTAATTGACCTGGAGGTCCTATTGAGGACAAGGCGGGTCTGATTTGAAGAATTGCAATGGCCAGCCGGGCTGGCGGCCCAGCGGTTTGTACTTTAGGTCGTTTGTTTAGATAGCACAGTTTCGAGTATTTGGGGGTTTCTGGAGCGATGTACTAGAACTGGAAAAATTTGACTTCGATGACCTCTGGACCTGAGTTTTACGTGAGAAGCGAAAAAAATCTGAAATAGTTTCAAATGATTTTTGATTAACGGTTTGAATAGTGTTTTTTGTTTGGTCTATATGCCATTGGAGCCAAGTTAGAGGGTGTTCAACCCCCTCCATTGGGAGGCGCGAGAAAGTTGCAGGGCCAGTGGGGCTCGGCGGTTTAAATAATTTAATTATATTCATTTTCAAAAAAAATGTCAGCAATAAACAAAACTGGTGTATTCGCGAAGGCGCGCGATTCAACACGGCTTCAGGAAATTTATGTTTTCGGTTCGTTAATTGTATCGCGTCACGGTCTGGGGAAGCCGCAGTAGCAGCCAGCTCGGCCGTCCGGCGCTCTATTCTGGGCACGGCCCGCTGCCTGCGGTTACGGGAAATTGCAGCACAACGTCTAAAGCCGGGCTGAATGACCATCGCGGTCGGCGCGCCCGAAAACTCAATCATCATTGGCGTAACGGCACCTCGGGGCGCGCCGGGCTCACGGCTGATAGCGGCCGAATTGGCCCGATTGGCCCACCACTGATGCCGGAATCGTATACGGGTGAAAGCCGCCCCACGACGCGGAGCTTTCACAGGAGTCGATCCGGTCCGTGACGGTCCGGGAGGGAGGGACGTGACGGACCGGGAGGGAGGGACGTGACGGTCCGGGAGGGAGGAACGTGACGGACCGGGAGGGGGGACGTGACGGACCGGGAGGGGGGGGGCGCTGAAACGTGCGCTGAAACGTGCGCCAGCCTCATGTGTTGTTTCTGTGCTGTGTTGTGACTTCTGCTGCTGTGTTGCGACTTTTGCCGCTGTATTGGCAGGCACTGTGCCAGCTTGTTCTCCTGTGTCTCGCTGTGTCTATGTCTGTGTCTCGCTGTGTGTATGTGTGTGCTGTGTGCTGTGTGTATGTCGGCCTGTGCAGGAGGGGATATACATTATTCATTTTTGATGAGTAAAATGTAAAACTGTAACTTCTGTTTTGTCCGTCTTTGAATACCCCGCTTCTGCCCCCCCCCCCAATTATCCGCAGTTCACTCTTACCTAAAACAATACCGATATACTTTCGATAGAGCTCGTCTTGAACTATCTAACGCCGTTTTCCACTAGTCGCTACGTTGCTTGGTTTTCGAGATATTAAGGGGTGAGGTGGGAGGGGGGAATCCGCCCCCCCCTCCAGGGCAAGTAATGATCTGAGCCCCCTCCAAGGCGCGTGTCTGCTGCACTGTCTGCTGTATTTGAAACAATTCAGTGCACCCAAGTCTTTTAACTTATGTGCGATTTTCGTACCTGCTAACTGCTTATCTCATACTACCAGTAAAACGCCGCGGTTGGCGATGAACGAGCGAGCGCGAATGAGATGTATGATGAATTTCAACTCAAACGGGCAAGTAGTTTCTGAGATACAAAAAAGTGCGCATGTGCGTGCGCATGCAGCACACCCACCCGTGACTTGCGGAAAGGCAGCGTCTGAGAAGTCACTAACCACACACCAAATTCGAACACAATCCGTTCAGCCGTTTCTGAGATATAGAATAGAGGTGTGCACGTGCGCACGTGCAGAGGCACCCTTCCATTGACTTTTGGAAAAGCTATTTATT